>SNQJ01S0068412.1:17089-39357 GCA_010110895.2 Picea sitchensis | reverse complement strand
AAGGCAATTCGAATTTCTCTTCATGGTGGATAATGTTACACGTGCCAACACACTAGATCAATACATTTATATCGTTTGCAATATTAAGAATATCATTTGTTTCTAGCTCATAGGAATTTTATATTCAACCTAACTTTTGCTAGATGCCTTGACTTTTGCTCATGGCTCACAAGGCTTGACTAGGCTCATAGAGGTTGTACATTCCCCCTAACTTTGGCACTAGTTTGTCTATGCTCACAGAGGTTGTACGTTCCCCCTGACTTTTGCATTAGACTTACATAGCATCTCGTTCGTTCTGATTTTTGGTTTGACTCACAGAGGTTGTACGTTCCCCCTGGCTTTTGTCAATACCTCACAAGATTGGTTGATTCTCCAAATCTCCCTGGCTAGCCTCAGGGTGGCCCATATGGCCTCTCATTGGAGAATGACTGTCGATGCTGCCAAATTTAACAATTAATGCATTTGGCATGTGAGTGAGGATTATGGGTTGAAGTTGGATAATGGCTCATAAGCTCAAGAAGTTATGCTTTTTGCCTTGTTTCACCTTGGTGTCCATCATTAGTGTCCTAGTCTAGTGTTGTCACTATTGGGGAACATGGGTACTACTGGGAGGCCTTGATAGGGGTAGCATATTGTTTCCTCCCATACTTAACACTTTATCATCTTGGAGCTTGTCGCATTGTACTTGTCTTTGGAATGGTTGTTACATGTATCCCAAAAGGTCATGTACCTCATTCTCCTACGAAAAGAAGGGGCTAAAGGCCCAGAGGTAGATTGCAGTTGGCCAAAATAAAAGAAAGTTAAGAGCAGCTATGATTAAAATGCAATAGCGGAATAATATAAACAAATCAAAAGCCATCATATAGCTTGAGCTCTACCCGCTCTAATGGTAATCGCCCTTGGTCCTAATGCACATAATGCATATCATTCTAAAAGGACTTTACATCCCAAAGAAAGAAAAGAAAATAATGAATGCTTGAAACCTAAAAAGGGGACTTGCAAATTAAAGAAAAAGGAAAATGAGGGTTTTGGAATGCAAAAGGCGTCGAGGAAAGGGTAACTCAAGCGCCAAGCGCACCCTCTACAAAGGCACTCATGGAAGTGAGACCATACATTGCCCTGCATGTTAATGACACCATGTCCATGAAGTAACCCCTTTTGTTTCATTTCACTCATACCTACACCTTGAAGGGTTCCTCGGGAAATATCCCTCTACTTGGGTACTGGCACACCTAATAGGGTCTTTCCCATACCTAAACTTGCCAAATTGCATAAAGTCTTGAGCTAATGTGAAGTTTGAAGGGGATATCTAGTGTGAATTGCTTATGTGGCTTTTGTATTAAGTGATGACCTACTTTGTATGTTTCTAAGGACTCTTGAACCTTGTGATTGTTGTTCTTACTTGATTCTATGCCTTTGATTGATTTGGGTGCACTTTACATGGTCCTTTGGAGGACGTCCCATGCTTTCACTTAGGACACTGTGCATTTTATACAGGACATGGCACGTGTGATGCAGAGTGTTGAGTCACATGATGACTTGATACATTCAAACATACCCTCTCACACCTCTTGGACCTTGGATGATGGACATATGAGCTTTCATTTTGCAGATATGGTCATATTGGTTGACAGATGGGCAGTAAGCCCACACTTTTTGATAGTGTACCCACAACATGATAACACTTGGTTTGAGGACGTTGCGCTTAGAGATGATAGGGCACCCCTTGGAGAGGTGATGGGCCCCCTTTTCACGTTGGACGATGGCCTTTATACCTTAGACGTTGAGCATTTTGAGGATGACGTCACACATATGATGATCATGATGATGGTGGGGCCAACCTCGTCATTAGGGGATCGTTGGTTGATGATTTGGGGCACTTGACATGAATTTTGATGAGACATGACACTTCACCTTGCTTGCATCATTTAATGACGACATGTGGCCTTTGGAGCCCTCCTACATCTTCTTGGAGCATGACGTCATCCACACATGTGACCTTGGAGGACAAATTTTGGTGTATTAGCATGTTATTCTATTGTTTGAGGCTACTTGAGGGGTCGACCTAGACCTATCTCACTTGTATCATGAACTTTTTGTATTTTGAGAGGCTTTGAGGGTCTTTATCGCTAGTGTTGCCTCATATAAAGAGGCTAGTGCTACCTCAACCTCAAATCACAACTCACACTTGTGATTCATCACTACTACATATCTTCTCTCTCTCTCTCTCTCTAATTTCGCTATGGAGCTCTTGTGCGCATTTTTGGAGTGATTTTGGTGGATGCTTTGTCTTGTTATGGTGGATTCTTCATGAAATAGGGTTTCCTCATGACTAGTAACTGCTTTTCAAGTTTTAAGTGTTATTTCTTGGTATATTTTGACGAATGCTCTATTGGAGAGGTAATAGTTGCATGTTATCATTGTTTTCCTGGAATAATTATGAAACCCTACAGAAGGATTAAGAATGGTTATCCCCTTCCCTTGTTGCATCTACCTTAATTTGTTGAAGTACACAAGGATAAGATTAGAGATTGTGAGAGGACATCCCCCTAACTTTGTCTTTGAGGTTAAAACCTAGGGTTTATGAGGATAAACTTTAGGGTTTAGCCTATTTCCATCCATTATCCTTGCTAGACGCTAGAAAATAAGTGGGACGACACGTAGGGTTTATGAGAGGATAAACCCTAGGATTTCTTCCCTAGAAGTTTTGGACCTAGGTTTATGAGGGGATAACCCTAAGACTTCAAACCTTCAATCTTCTCTTGCATTTAACCTCCTTGATAGATGTTCCATTGACTCCATTTTCCCAAAGAAGAAGAAAATGGCACTAGTCTCTATGTTTGCAAGTGATGCTTAAAACCCTAACTTATCTAAAACTCTATTTCTCTCAAAGCAACTTGATAATTTAGATCCTTGACCTCATTCTCATGCTCTTTCTAACTCAACGCTTGACATAATAAGTCATTACTTTGCTGCTGTTGTAAATGATTGCTGTTTTCGCACGAGGTGTAGGTCGAGCAAAGCCAACCTCAACCCACAAATGTGTGACATCTCGGGAGCATCTACCCACTGTTACCTTAGATAAACACTCTCCTCTTTTAGTGATGAAGAAATTCACCACAAGGGAGGAGTCTTGGGTGACCCTAGGGGGAAGTGAGGGGCAAAAGCAAGCGTGAAAGGAAAACCCCTATAGGTCACGGTATGAGAGTGCTTAAGGTTTGAAGAATGATGACTTTGGTGAAGGGAAGAAATAGTCTGATCAATAACTTGCAAAACAAACGTTAGAACCACTATCCCAAGACCCAAGATCATGAAAATAAACCCCAAAACACTAAGGGAAACAACAAAAAACCGTGCTGTCCCAAAAATTGCAGCAGACTGTAATTTATATCAGCAAGAAGGGAATGTTGACAGCTGCAATAAATCACTGTCAAAATCATCAAGTAATATCTTGAATCAAAAACCCTTGATTAGTAGATAACATTTCAATATTCAAACAATAATTTTGACGGTTGAGAGGGCTATAAACCAAGTGTTATTAGTAATTTTATGACAGCCCTATATGGCTGTAACAAACTTTTGCTACAGCATCGAATTCTAACCGTTAAATTCAGCAAACAAATATTCCAATGAAAAGCCCTTAACTTGTAGATTAGTTTCCAATATTTGTATGCAACTTTCAGCGGTCAGAATTGAGAGAAAGACAACTTTAAGAGAGTGTTTTGCTTCAGCCCTAATGGCTGTAGTGTGAATAAATCCCCTTCAACCAAAACACCTTGGCTAGGGAAACTAGCTTATGATGAGTGCAATCAAACCAAATTAGAATGATTTCAAATGAACTTATTTCACGTATTCCAATGCAACAATTTACGTTCTCCAATGCAATTAAAACAATTTACGTTCTCCAAAATAATAGCTAAAAGATCAATCCAATCCAATGGGCTTTTATGCCCCTATGAAGGTCCAAGTGGCTTAGTCCCTTCATGAATGACTTTCACTGGGAAAGGTCCTGAAAAGACATGCAAATACACCCTCCAAGGGTCCACAAGTCATATAAATCATGTCAAGTAAGCCACATTTAATAAAAGAACCAACCGAACAAGTGCATTGAGTCCCCCTTTTCAAACTAAACAAATGCTCAAAGACCTTATAAACTGTGCCAAATTTAGGTATGGGAGGGGTATCATGGTGCCCTATTGGGTAGGTTAATCCCTAAGTCAATGAATGTTTCCGAAGAAGACCCTATCTAGATCATGTAGTGAGTATGAGGTGGATTGGGGGAGGTACTCTTGGGCATGGAGTTCTTGACATATCAAGGACTTATATTGTCTCATTTATGGGTGCCTTTGTGGAGGGTGCGCTGCATCCCTTCGTTTGCAATGCAACCTTTTCCCAAGCCCTTTATTTGCCTTTCCTTTTTGTTTTTTACGATTCGAACATTGAGGGCTATGTGCAATGGAAATAAAAAGAGCACCGCAATGCCACTTGAAGTTAGAACACATTGAGTGCTATGTGCACTGGAAATTAAAGAACACCGTAATGCATTCCCCCATCAAGGGGGATACTTTTTATTTATTTTCTTTTTAAAAGATCCTTTATTTTCACAGAGAAGCGATTTATGGCTCCCAGGACCTCAGGGCGAGCATCGATGCACCATCTCTAAGCTGTACTGGCATGATGCGAGTCATTTGCATCATCTCTAAGCTGTATAAGCATGATGCTACTGCATGATATCTAAGCTGTACTAGCATGATGCGACTTAGACATATGCATCATCTCTAAGCTGTACTAGCATGATGCTAATGCATCATATCTAAGCTGTACTAGCATGATGCATCTCAGGACATCTGTATCATATCTAAGCTGTACTAGCATGATGCTGAAGCATCATATCTAAGCTGTTCTAGCATGATACAGATCAACAATCTGTCAACCTGGACCGTTCTCCACATGGAGAATGGCTGTCCACCAACACATTGACTATCCATGATGCCATGTATCAGCACTCCCTCCCAATCGAGGAAGTCATCTCCTCCCTTTCAACCAAGGGAGCAATCTCCACGAGTCCCAACTTGTCCCTCAAGTATGCAAACTTTATTTTGGACAGAGGCTTTGTCAAAATATCAACTATCTGGTCATTGATGGAGATATACTGGAGAATCACTTCTCCCTTTTGGACTTTATCACAGAGAAAATAGTACTTGATCTCAATGTGCTTCGACACAGGGTTCTCTGAAAGCTTCACACAACTCTGATTATCACAATATATAACAGTCGAATCCAAATGTCCGGCCGGATATTTGCCAAATATATCAAGGAGCCAATCAACTGTTGGTACAGGGACGAGTCTAGTGGATCAGAATCAGAGTCAATCAAAACTGTCACCATGGGAGTTTCCATGGATTTGCAATCCATCATCCCAAACTTATGAAGAATCTTTACAACATACTTCCCTTGCCCCAGGAAGATTTCACCACACTTCTGCTATACTTCTAGTCCCAAATAATAATGGATGAGACCAAGATCCTTCATATCAAATTCAGAGGCTAACTCCCTCTTACACTGAATAATGAGAGGCTCTGCCCCTGTTGGAAACAAATCATCAACATATAGTAGCCGGATCACAGATGCATCATTCACAACCTTGTAATAAGGATATGGATCAGCATAGCTCTTGGAAAATCCAAGTCTCGTCAAGTAACAGTCAATTTGTGGATACCAAGCTCTTGGAGCTTGCTTGAGTCCGTACAAAGCCTTCTTTAATTTGCATACATGGGTTTCTATCGGGTGTACCTCAAAACCTTGAGGTTGCTCTATGTATACTGTAGATTTTTAATGACAAAAATCAGCAAGGTAATATTTTGTCAAACACTTAGCAACCTAGAGATAATTGTCTTCATAAACTTCCAAAATGCCTCAAACCCACATTAAGAAATTACCATAAGCAGAAATACACATTGCTAAGCAAAAATGCAGCGGAAATAAACACAATGGACAACAACCGATAAAACTAAGAAATTTAGGCAAAAGCTAGGGAAAACCCCAATGTGGGGAAACCCAACGAGAGAGAGAGAGAGAGATTATTATTCAGCTTCAGGAAAGTACATAACAACAACAATAACACTTTTCCAGCCAAAAGAAAAACCACTTACAACACAAAACAATCCCCCACAAATCTGCCTTGAAAACTGTGCCACAGTCCATACAATTATATGGATCTGATGAAATTTGGCACCTCGAAATTCGTGCCGCAACAAACAGTTGTACCTTGCCTCTTGTACGACCGTCCTCCTTCAGAAAATTCTTCAAGGGCTGCCTCGAAAACCATGCCCAAACTTGCCTCGGTTTCTGTGCCTCAAATATGCTGCTGTACGACCTGTACAGATCCGTACAGTACGGCCTGTCCCAACAAATAACACTACAGCAAATAAAAACAGAAAATGCCTCCTTGGGATTTGCGCCCTAGCTCTCTTGGGAATCATGCCCTTCTTGCTACTCACTTTCCTCTCTCAAGCTTACTCAGAAATCTCTCATGTTCCTCTTCTCAATGTGTCTTGCACACTACCCAATGCATTCTTTTATAAATCTGAAAATGACATTTTCCCTCCAAAGTGTCTTTTCACCTTCCGCACCCTAAATCCAAAGGCCAAGATTAGATCTTGCCTTTTTCAAGATCAAGGGTCATGATCCATTTCCTCCAAAATGAATCACTTGAAATATTAAAGTGATTTCACTTTATTACATAAGTGCTTTATGAAAATAAAGTCATTTTAAAATTATAAGGTACACTTTATTAAAAAGTCACTTTAATAAAAGAACCACTTTACAACTTTATAAAAACCTATTACAAAGTTAAGTGCCTGGTAGTGTAAACATGAGGTAACATCCGCATACAAGACAAAACATGCAGAGTACCTCTCTAGCTAAAAAGCCAACACTCCCTCTTAGCGAGGGAAGTACTCGCTGCCACCACTATGATCTGGTTCCATCACACTACGCTCTATAGGAGCTCCCTCTGAACCTGGAGCCATCCTCAACACCTGCACAAAACTTGAACTAGAAGATCTTCTCCTGGCAACATCCTGGAACCCTGAGCTCACTTCATCCTGAGCATTGATTCGATCAACCTGGCTGAGCCTTCTGCCAGTGCTCAAAAGAGACTCGCTCTCTTCTCTCGGAATGCAAGACTGAATCCTTGGCACCACCTCAGTCTCAAAAGCCTCCTCATGCTCCTCATCCGACACTGAATCATACACTGAAGGTTGTCCTCTCAACATATACAACCTGTCCACCCGGTTATCGATCAACTGCAACTCTACTGAGTCCACTCCCTGCCTGTAGATAAAGACATGTTCCCTCTTGAACAACACGCAATATCCTACATCCTCCAAGGCTGAGATTGAGAGCAAGTTAACCCTCAACCCTGGAACAGAGAACTCCATCAAACTCCAAGAGTCCCCCAAACTCGAGTTGGAATCTAACATTCCCAACTCCACGTACAACTCTCGCCATACCACTTGTCGGCCAGGACCAATCTTTGTGAAATCTAGGAATACTCGCTAGATTCCCGTCATGTGGCTAGAGGCTTCACTATCTACAATCCATCTGATATCACCTCCAAATCCTTCGCTGCCGACAGTGGAAACTAGGGTCACCAAAGCAAATTCCCAGTCGTACTTTGAAGCAAAGTCCTCCATGGTTGCTGTAGCAACTGTCTCAGGCCCCTCTGATTTCGTCTTCTTCTTCCTCTCAGGACAATGAGAGGCAAGGTGCCTCAACTGGTTACAACAATAGCATCTGACTTTACTCAAGTCCCTTCCGGAACTTCCTTTCTTCTTGCTCTTTGCAGTAAGAGCAACATTCTCATCAACTCCGTTTGTCTTCTGTTCACTGCTCTGAGATTTTTCTCAGATCTCCTCCCGAGTGAAATCATCCCACAGTTTGCTCCAATCTGGTAGATACTCACGTCCCACCACACATTTCACGAAGACTTCCCAATCTTTGGTGAAGCCATTTAAGGCTATCCTCACCAACTTAGAATCCGTAATGACCTCTCCAACAACAACCAACTCATCTTTTACTTGAGCCATCCGGGTAAGATAAGAAGATACACTCTCCTCCTTAGCCCCATCTTGGTATCATGCAGCTTAGCCTTCAAGGCCATCTTGCGGTTCTCGTTTATCTCCTCAAACAAGTTTTTAAGTGCATCCCACATCTCCTTGGCAGTCTTTTTCTCAGCCAAGTGTGGGATCAGGTGATCCTTCACCCCATCCAGAATAATCCTCTGAGCCTTGGCTTCCTTGATCTCATGCAAGTCCAAAGCAACATGATCTGCTGCGGGAGCTTCCACAACATAGTTGACATAGTTATAAATTTTGTTCTCCTTGAGAACAGTTGACAGTTGGACCTTCCACTGCAAATAGTTGGAAATGCCATCCAATTGATCCTTATATCTAATGCTTGTAGCCATATTCCCTGTCACAACTCAAGCAAAGCAATCACACCCTTTCCCTCTTCAACTTTGCCCAAAAATCACACTGCCCACTGTCACTCAGAGACAAAGCTCTGATACCATGTAGATTTTTAATGACAAAAATCAACAAGCTAATATTTTGTCAAACACTTAGCAACCTAGAGATAACTGTCTTCATAAACTTCCGAAATGCCTCAAACCCACATTCAGAAATTACCATAAGCAGAAATACACATTGCTAAGCAAAAATGCAGTAGAAATAAACACAATGGACAACAACCCATAAAACTCAGAAATTTAGGCAAAAGCCAGGGAAAACCACAATGTGGGGAAACACGACGAGAGAGAGAGAGATATTATTATTCAGCTTTAGGAAAGTACATAACAACAACAATAAAACTTTTCCAACCAAGAGAAAAACCACTTACAACACAAAGCAGTCCCCCACAAATAAGCCTTGAAAACCGTGCCATAGTTCGTACAACTGTACGGATTTGCTGAAAATTGGCACCTTGAAATTCGTGCCACAACAGGCAATTGTACCTTGCCTCTTGTACGACCATCCTCCTTCATAAAATTCTTCAAGGGATGCCTTGAAAATTGTGCCCAAACTTGCCTTGATTTTCGTGCCTCAAATCTGCTGCTGTACGGATATGTACAGTATGACCTCTCCCAACAAATAACACTGCAACAAATAAAAACAGAAAATGCATCCTTGGGATTTGCGCCCTAGCTCTCTTGGGAATCGTGCCCTTCTTGCTACTCACTTTCCTCTCTCAAGCTTACTCAGAAATCTCTCATGCTCCTCTTCTCAATGTGTCTTGCACACTACCCAATGCATTCTTTTATAAATCTGAAAATGACATTTTCCCTCAAAAGTGTCTTTTCACCTTCCCCAACCCTAAATCCAAAGGCCAAGATTAAATCTTGCCTTTTTCAAGATCAAGTGTCATGATCCGTTTCCTCCAAAATGAATCACTTGAAATATTAAAGTGATTTCGCTTTATTACATAAGTGCTTTATGAAAATAAAGTCACTTTAAAATTAAAAGGTACACTTTATTAAAAAGTCACTTTAATAAAAGAACCACTTTACAACTTTATAAAAACCTATTACAAAGTTAAGTGCCTGGTAGTGTAAACATGAGGTAACATCCGCATACAAGACAAAACATGCGGAGTACCTCCCGAGCTAAAAAACTAACATATACTACTTCCTCAATTACTCCATCGAGAATGGTGGTCTTTACATCCATTTGATGTAAACTCCAACCCATGGATGTTGCAAGAAATATGATGGCTCCAATAGAGGTGTATCTGGCAACTGGAGCAAACATCTCATCATAGTCTTCTCCCTCCTACTTGGAGAACCCTCTAGCCACAAATCTTGCCTTGTATTTATCGATACTCCCATCTACTACATGCTTTATCTTGTAAACCCATTTTGAAGTGACTACAAACCTTCCTTCAGGTCTAGGTATGGTTTCCCATACATCTTTTTTCATGATGGATTGATATTCTTCGATCATAGCTTCCTTCCATTCTCTCTTCTTGACTGACAACCAAAGATCCTCAAGTGTTTAACACTTGGCTTCTTTTCGGAGAAAGCTTCTTCTGGAGTCATGTTCTTCAATATATGATGAGGACTTCTATTCTGAACATATACGATTGTCATAGCTGCTTCTCCTTATAGAAACATGGATAGATTCTAGTCATTCATCATTGCCTTGATAGATTCTTCAATGGATCGGTTCTTTCTTTCTGCTACACCATTCTAATGAGGATTGTAGGGAGTAGTGAGCTCCCTCCTAATCCCGACCTCTCTGTAGAATGTCTTGAAATCATCTGTGGTGTACTCTCCCACTTAGCGAGGAGGTTGACATTTGGTCCACACACATCTGAGTGAACGATGTTCAAAAATCCTTTTGCTTACCACACTTCCTTTAGAATTTGGTACTTGGTGAGATCACTTGCCTCACCACTTGATGGAGTCATCTGCTCCATGTTTGCAACTGTCATTGTAACTCCTTCTCAGAGCTATCGTCTGTGACCTTCCTGGAACAAAAACAACAAGAGAAAAAGTATTTCCAATAGCATTTTCATAAGAACATATCTATGGTAACAAGGATGGTAGTCATCATAGAGTTACCAAGGTGACCTGCCCAGGAACAAGAAAGATCTCCTAGAGGAGATGTTAGTTCATCAAACAAGTGCAATAAGCATCTATATCAATAGTACTTACATGCAACCAAGTATACCTAGCAGTAATAGAACCTTTAAAAGGTTGTTGTCACAACTATAGTGTTTACTAGTACTATAGCAACTATCAAACTTGATATGTGCAAATTGAAACTTAACAATTTGATCAATCAAACCTGGAACCTGGAGCCTCAACTGTTTGTTCCTTTGAATGTACTAAATCCAAAATCATTGCTTGGACAAGTTCTCTTTGTACATTTCCTGCAAACACACTCATGCTTTGCTAGATGATATATCATATAACTTGAAAAGCATATACAAGTGCATACCTTTGAAATTTGCAGCATTGTTCATCTTGTCTTCTGATATGAAACTAGACACCATCTTAACAAGAAGAGGTTAGAAACTGAATAAAAAGGTTCAATGATTAGAACAAGCTAGAAACTCTGAAATTTCAACTTTGACCACAAAATCAACTTTGACCAAAAGTCAACCTTTGACTTTGACCTTGACCCAAAAACTCAAACTTGACGTTTTTGTTGGCTGAGGGCACCAGAGGGTGCGCTACGATAGGGCGCACTAGAGTATCCAAAAATTAGGTCCAATGCTTCACTGAAAGTGCCCAAGAATTAGATTAGGGTTTGTTGCCGCTGCAAAAATCAGAAATCCTAGTTGTAGCTGCAACTGGTGCTATAACGAGCTTGACAAAGAACTCCCGCTCTACCTTCTAGTGGTTAGACTGTTATGAAGGTAGTGTGAGCCCATAACCTGTTATAATATTTCGATGTGCTCGTTTTACCATAGACAATATCACAAATATCACCCAACCATAGGCATGCAGCCACCCTCGAGCACCATAACCTTTGCTACATAGAATGATTCCAGAAGCTGCACTAGAACCAATAGATAACCAAGAGAGCGCATCTTTCGCCAAAGTTAGCTCACCAGACAGAAAGTCCCAAAGCCACAAAATAAGAACAATACACAACTGCAACAGTTGCAGTTGCAATTGCAATTGCACATACCAAGAATACCACCAAGAATATCAGAATACCACCAAGAATGTCACCAAGAATACCACCAAGAATGTCACCAAGAATACCACCAAGAGATGCTAGAAGGTAAGGCACATATCTTAGGCTAGATAGCGCTAGAGAGAGAGACCAAGAATCATCCTAGAGGATCCACCTTCCATCCTTGCAGCCGCAACTCCAAACTTGCGCTAGACTTGAGAGAGTGAGTGAGGTGAGTGAGAACAAATGAGCTCAAGCGCCCTCTATTTATAGCGGTTCTAGTCACCTGTTTGGGCCGACTTGTCCTTTTAGAGGCTAATACTTTAATATTAATTCTTTTACTGAGTCGATTTGTCTTCTAGGGTTTTTACATATCTGTTTAGGGTTTCTCTAGCTTTCGAAATATTCTATTCTAGTCAGAGGTTACACATGGAGGTTGATACCTCCCGCAGCTACCATAATATCAACAAAGTGGATATATTTTGACACAGTGTCCAGATTGTAGCTAGACCGATACTAGTAGATGCAAAGTGGCCGTGGCATTTCCAAATGTGGTCATAATGGAGATTCCAATGAATATTGAGAGAGTTATGGCGATTTCAAATTTGCCCCCTCAAAACCCTAGCCATATTTGACCATTTCTAATGGAGCACTCCACCTTTTCTTGAGTTCTATTGCTATTTTGGAAAGAGGAAGTTACTAGATGGTCATTCTTGGAGAATGCACAAGCTATGAAGGTGACACATGTGGTAGCAAAGACTGAATCAACCTTATTTTTTAGAGGCTTCTAGACCTTATTTACTTATTTTATATTATTATTTCTATATCTTCCTTGGATGTTAGGAGAGAGGGCTTCAAGGGATGTTGATTGCCCCCTAGGCGAGACATCACCCCATGAGGGCTAATAACTCTCGACCTTCAGATCCCCCTTGCACTTGCTTTGTTTATATTTTTAGAGGCTTCTAGACCTTCTTTACTTATTTTATATTATTATTTCTATATCTTCCTTGGATGTTAGGAGAGAGGACTTCAAGGGATGTTGATTGCGCCCGTAGGCGACACATCACCCTAGGAGGGCTAATAACTCTCGACCTTCATATCCCCATTGCACTTGCATGTATTTGCATCATTGCTTTGTTTCACTTCTTCATGTTCTCATGATTTAGGTTTTGGACTCTTCTTTATATAGATTAGATTTGCTTATCTTATCTTATCTTATCTAGAAGGTTAATGGATCTTGAATTACTCATTAATATTTTATTGTAAAATATTTGAGGAGAAGCTCTATAAAAGGAAGAGAGTTCTCATTTGCGAAGTCATGGTTGGAGGAATGTGATGATTCATTTAATGTTTGAAGTTTGTTGTAACTAAGAAAGAAGATTAAGTGTGGTATGTTATGACTCCTTGATCTCATGGTGAAATCAATTTGGAAAATATGAGATGTGCTTGGCTGATCATTCAATTAGAAAGCTGTCATACACAATCTATGCCATCTAGGGTTTCATATGTGGTGATTTCTCTATTGTTCATGGTTGCACCAATTGTAGCACATCAATGCATGTCTTAATTTAATAATTGTGTTTTCTCCATCATACTCAAGCCTTCTTGCCCTCTAATCTAAAAAGACGAGAAGCCAAAGAATCAAGATCTTAAAAATAATGTTGAGAAGTTGAAAAATGATGAAGAACTTTCATGCTTAAGGAATCATAGCCAAAGCTTACTTACACAAATTAAGAAGTTAACGAATGATAAGAAGTCGCTACAGGGAAAGTTAGAGAAACTTACCATTAAGGAAGCATTGATCAATAAATAAACAATTGTTGATCCTGTTGAACTAGAGAAGTCTTTAGATGTAAAAATCCAAGTTGTCACAAATCCAATCGACATCACAACTCAGAAAGATGCAGATCCAGTGGAAGTAAGGATATCTTCAAGTGTTGAAGTACAAATGATGGAATATCCAAGTGTCCTTACTAATAAAAATTTAGTAATCAACAAAATGACACAGGTGTATGAAGAAGATATAATACCAAAAGTGAATTAGGGAATCACAATAAGTATGGTAAGGAAAAATCATGCTACAATGACACCTTATCAACATCCTATTCACAAAAGTCGATGCTTTAACTGATCCATGTATCAACATTGCTTAGAACAAGGACAATATTCAAATTACATTTAAAAGAATATTAATTCTAGTACAATTCAATCTCAGAACATGAGTCACTGCCACACAAATCCACAAAAGATTGAATTATGGCGGCCAAACCCTTTTGTAGTTCGACAATTCTGCTATACTCTTTGAAGATCATATCATCTTGTGTCTTCAACCTCAAGAATGAAGTTGCACGCCAGAACAAAGACATAGTCTTTTCTATAATTGCTTTGAGGACAAAACATCTTTGAAGGGATAGGTAATGTAACAAATATAAAGTATATAGTAATAATATTAATAATAGTAATAAATGAAGTAGTACATCCCAACTAAGGGTCATAACTGTTAGAAATATTAGGTGTGCTCGTTTAACCATAGACAATATAGCAATATTGTCACCCAACCATAGGCCGAAGCCACCCTTGAGCACCTTAACCTTGATAGAGAGAATAATTCCAGAAGCAAACCCTAGATCCAAAAGACAATAAAGGTAACGTACCACTCTCCAGAGCTAGCATACCAAGCAAAAAGTCCAAACCATAACCAAGAGAAAGTCCAAGCCTAAAACCGAAAATACTAGTTGCAGTAGTTGCAGCTGCAACTACTCTCCAAACTTGCACACTTACTAAATTTCTGCAGTTGCGAGCTCTGTGTGTGTGTTGCTATCCTAATACACACCTGGGTTATCGTGGAAGAAACCTTCAATCCACTTGGTGTGTCCTTGGGGGCAAGTCTCGAGTCAAGGTGCTATCACCTGATCCTCAACTCCTCCGTCTAGGCCAACTCCTAACGAAGCCAAGGGGGGTAGTCCCTATAAAAATAAACTAAGGCTTTCTAAACTAAGAAGGAAAGAAAACTTTATTCTAGGAGTTTTATTGCTTGAAATAAAATCACATCAACCAACATTTAGCATTTATCATAATCACAAAGTACTTGCTCATAAACATGCATACATAATCATCAGATAGTAAAGTGAAATACTATTCCATAAACATATATGTCCATTACCAAAGGATACAAGATCTGCAAGACTTGAACAATAAAGTTAGATACAATGCATAAAATGTAACTGCTCACATAAAAGATAAATCAATTAAAGCATGCATGAAATTTGCTCACATAAGATAGAGATCGATAGATAGTATGTTTTAACCAGTGCCTTAAAGGGAGTCGTGGGCAGTGTAGATCGAAGATTTTATTAAGTTTAATTTTGTGATTAGTTAATGAAAGTGTTTGGCCCGTTAAAAAGTTCGTTCTCTGCTTGTACTCACTGAGAATTTACCGAAACCCAATGGTTTCACTAGTAAACTCACCGAAAGCGCTGGATGTCCAACACGACGAACTGTCTTATTTCGCAGATCGCTTTCAGGCCCTTTCCTCCTAGTGAACTTACAATCTTAATGGATTGCCCTATTAAACTAGCAAGGTTCAATTACTTTGAAAAGATAGATCATACCCTGCTTTGTAATTGAGGCAACTTGTAAAAAATACTTTAGAAAAGAGATTTGCAACACTTAAGTTTTTTAAATATCCTGCTTTGTAATTGAAAGAGGGATCCCCAAGATATTGCTTCAGAATTATTGTTGCAAACTAACTAAAAAAAAGGGAATTTACTTGAAACTTAGCAAGATGCATGAAAAATTAGAGTTAACTTGAACATGCATATAGTTAGAGTGTTTGTAGTGTGTTTGATTTGCTTGATTTGTGTGATTGATTAATAGATTTAGGCATGCACAACTTAAAACGACAAACAAACAAGCCACCACAACACAAATCCCCCTTAAGGGGATGAAGAAAACTGGGCAAAGGCCCGCTTTTATTAGGTATTACAACGAAGAACTTTAGAGTTCTTTTGAGCTTTTAGCCCCTTTGAAAGAAGAGGGATCCTTATAATGGATCAACGAAAAGATTACAAGAGAGAGAAGATAGAACAGAAAAACTTCGTTTTTTGGCGAAGTTGCAAACCCCCAGGGTCCTCCAAAACTTGAATTTTGCCCAAAATGAGCGGAATCTCCTTTTGGATCTGCACTTGCTGCAACAAAACAGCCAACAGATTGAATTAGAAAATGATAGGAAAGAATTCTAAAACTAAAAAAAATTTATAATTTTTTTTTCCGAAAATTTTCTAAGGCAAAAATGAATTTTTTTTGGACTTTTGGACAGTTTGCATGGACTAAACTTAGGCTCTTCTAACTGTTTCTGTTCGCTGTCCTAAAACAGCAAACATAAGGTAGTTAGTTAGCTTGATTTTGAACTCAAAACACAAAGCACTTAACTAGCTTCAAATCTGGGAAAGGGAGCTAGAAAATACCCTAGATCTACTTCTTTAAATTGAAAAAAATCTAACAAGATCTAGAAACTTTGCATGTAAAGGAAACTAATTCAAACTTTTGATTTAGAATTAAATTCTTCAACATGCAATGGAAGTAACCAACTAATTTTAAAGAGAAATGAGAGGGAGAAGAAGAATCCTTTTTCTTTCAAGCATTGAAAGTTTATGGGCGATGGGGTCCTTTGATGAAGAGTAGAGGGAGCTCAATCCTTTGAAGATCTTGGACAATGATGGTTGAAGTAACAACCTATCAATCCTCCAAGCTTGAGGAACCTGCAACAATGTACTTCAATCTTGCAGACATTTGTTAAAAAAAGTCTTCCCTACACAAAACAAAGCTAAAACATGCATGTTAGTTTAACCGAAAACGCATCATGCAATATAAAGTCTATGATTTATAAGGAAGAAACAAGATGAATCAAACTAGATTTATCTTATCCTATTGTATGATAGCATACCTTCTAAGCCTTTGCAAATAGATACACAAGATTAAAGAACAAGATACAAATTACCTCATACAAATAACACTAGATCCAAGCATCCACACATAGCATCCACAACAATAGAGCTCCAAAGTCTTCTTTATTCAAATGCTTACAAAGTATTACAGACTCTCTTCACCCAAGATTCGCTAACTTAATGAGAGAGGTTGACCTCTCTTATATAGAGATGGAGGTGGAGATCCCTAGGCATATGCATGGGCTAGGGTTAGGGTTTTAGTGTAGGTAATGCGTGGGTAAAGGAGGAGTGATGCGTGAGAGGAGTGGTGCACTTAGATTAGAAGGAGATGCATGGGAGTGAAGGGTAGATAGTGTGTAGTTAAGTGGGAGCATAGGTAGATGAAGGGGAGTGGTGAATGGGTGAATTGAGAGAAAGAGTGAGGTGTGGGTCCCTAAATAGATGCGCTAGGGTTAGGGTTTGCGCCACTTAGGATGGGAGTCAAGTTTCTTAGTTGGAAACTCCTCCCTAACTCCAAATCATAAGTAGGTCGACCTCATCAATAGTTAACTCATCTTTAGCCTTGAGTTGACTAAAGACACAAATTTATGTATAAAACACGTTTTCCAGCTTTCCTAAAATTTAGGAAACCCAATTAAATACCTCGTTTCTGTATTTTTCGAGTAAAATTGACTATTTTAGTGATAATAATCACTTTTTAGTCTCGAAAGATAGGAAATATGGGTTTACATCATACTCTGGACTGGAAAACGACTGCAAACATGGCATCTGACAAAGTTTGATGCCATATTTTTATA
Organism: Picea sitchensis; assembly: GCA_010110895.2. Taxonomy (NCBI): domain Eukaryota; kingdom Viridiplantae; phylum Streptophyta; class Pinopsida; order Pinales; family Pinaceae; genus Picea; species Picea sitchensis. Next base: position 21,930 of record SNQJ01S0068412.1, on the reverse strand, counting down.
TTTATTGACTTCGAATTAAAAAATTCCATATTTTTAGGAATTTAATTAATTCACTAAAAAATTAAAAAAAAACTTATCAGACTTAACCGCAATTTCCAAATGACTCGGACACTATGTTCATACTAGTATGAACTTACATACATTCTGACACTAGACATTGGATTTTCCATGCCAAGACCTGCTTGTCAACACATACTTCGGCTTTGGAGAAAGTCTTTTTCTGAGTGAAAAACTTAGAAATTATTTAATCGCTCATTAAGGTAAGCAAAAGCTCACTAAAACAAGCAAAAAAAATAATTAACAAGTAAAAAAAACACTCCGGAGTATGTGCCCACTCCCAGATCAAGGGTGGCCAATAGCCTTTTACAGTTTCTCATACTTAGGACATTTATTACAATAGTGGAAATGCGGAAAAAGGGGCCCTTTTAAGTTTTGCTGAATCACTGAAATCTGTATATATGAGCACTGATTGCTCATTCTCTGGCGGCTCTTAAGGAAATCCAGCTTGTGCAAACTGGTGAATAACAGTGTTTACAAATGAGCTCTGGCATCCTGTATTTATACTGCTCTTTCTTAGCTGTCTGGGCCGACTTCTCTTTCTGGAGGCTAAAGACTCAATATTAAATTATTTTCTTTAGCCGACTTGTCTTCTAGGGTTATATCCAATGCTTTAGGGTTTCTTCTTGCTTCTCGGAATATTCTATTCTTGTCAAGGTTACACATGGAGGTTAATACCTCCCACAGCTACCATAATATCAACACTCCCTCCTAGCTAGGGAGGTATTGAAGGCAATGGTCTTGAGCACAAACATAATATTCAACCGGTAACATCATCATAGCCACTTAGACTATCTCATGATTAAATCAAGAGCACCATCATCACTATCAGTATCATCTGACAACATCAACTGCATCATCTCTTTAAGCCATACTCCATCTGAGTAACGAGGCATGATGCTGGATAAGTCACTCACACTACAGAGTGATATAAGAACCATTCTTCTAATCCAGACATATCTCCTAGAAGAATAACTATTCCAACAGATGATGGAAGCCACGCCATGGGCTACAAGGACCATTTTCCGCCTGGAGAATGTCTGTCCACCAACACACTGACTATCCATCTAGCTGATAATCATTTCCAACGCTACTGATAGTCTTCATGGTAATCAGAACGATGCCATTCAATAGAACACAATTGTGTCTATCCATAGTAGTACACAACTACTATCCAGTGGTACAACCACACCAAGTAGCACACGGCTACGTAATTAGTGATGCATAGTCACAACCAGTGGAACACATCCACCACAGTAGCATACATCTACTTTCCAAAGACATACAGTCTCCACAACAATCATATCATCTGATATCAACCTGCATAAAACAATATCATGATATAAACTGAGTCATCCAGGCCATTCTTCCACTCACATTTGTGAGATCTAGAAGAGCATCTGCCCTCAGAAAGTAAAATATCAGCCATGGGCTATCTCGACTATTCTTCTCAAGCATAGAAGAATAACCATCCTTGATTTCTGAGCCTGGACCATTCACCTAACTAGGCCATTCCTTCGGCACTAATCATAGTGCAACCTGGAGAGAATGAGTCTGCCCTAGGGAATGCCTATCCCTGATTGCTGAACCTGGACCATTCACCTAACTGGGCCATTCTTCCGACACTAATCATAGTGCAACTTGGAGAGAATGAGTCTGCCCTAGGGAATGACTGTCCGGACCATTTCCTGAGAAAATGACTGTCCTGCACCAACCTAAAAAACAGACCATTCTTCGAAACTGCTCACAATTGTGAACTTCGAAAGAATGACCGCCCGACGAGGCAGACCATTCTACTTGACCACTGCTCAGAGTGACTGTCCTAGACCATTCCCCCACACTGGCTACAAGGGGAATCGCTGTCTATGGTACATCAACAATCTATCAAATCATTTTCATTACGAAAATGACTGTCCGATCTGGACCATTTTCCAAACTGGAAAATGGCTGTCCGTCATAAATCTCAAACCACTTTCCGAACTTGAAAGGAACTGCTCATCCTGGACCATTTTTCGAACTGAAGAATGACTGTCCATAAATCAATAACAAACCTGAGAGTAATCTCTTCCTTTTTCAATAAGGAAATCATCTCCACGAGCCCCAACTTGTTTCTTAAGTACGCAAACTTTTCATCTTGGACAGAGGCTTTACCAAAATATCTGCTATCTGCTCATCTGTGGAGATATATTGGAGAACCACTTCTCTTTTCTGGACTTCATCACGGAGAATATAATGCTTGATCTCAATGTATTTCGGTCTGTCATGGAACACTGGCTTTCTCTAAAGGCTTCATATAGCTTTGATCATTACAATATATCATGGTCGATTTCAACACTTCTGCTTCCTGCTAGCTCATGACGTCGTGGCAAGGCTCAAACTGAAACATATCCAAGTAGCACTTCTTCTGTTATCATGAGAGTTTGCCATAGATTAGCAATCCATCATCCCAGACTTTTGAGTAACTATTGTGATACACTATCTCTGTCATAGAAAGTTTTCACCACGCTTCTGTTGTATATGAGATACTCTGCATCAAGTTGTTTGAATCCATACAAGGTCTTCTTATATCTGCATACATGGATCTCTTTCTGGTATAAGCTTCTTTCTCACTTGCTTTATTGGGAAGAAAAGTCTTTTACATGTAAATTCCAATCCATGGATACTACAAGAGGTATATCTGGAACAAGCTGTTGTCATAGTCTTCTCCCTCCTTCTGGAAGAACCTCTGAATCTTGTAATGCTTCCATTCATAAGTCTTTTTCATATTTTCTATACATTGTTCTTTATCATAACTTCCATTTCTTTTGCTCGATTGTTTCTTAGTGGATTCAAACCAAGCTGGTAGTCTTGTGATTCTTGGTATAATAATTGTTTGTTCTTGCTTTTCTTTCTTTCTTGGAATCTTGATGTTCTTCCTCATGTCTCTCTTTAGCTCTTGGGTCCATGGGTTCTTCTATATGCCCTGAAGATTCCAACTTCTTCCTTTCATCATAGAATCATGGATGTAGATGGATAACCAAGGATACTTTAAGGCTTCTTTTCGAAGAAGACTTCTTCTAGAGTCAAACTGAACATGTGCTGCTTATCATGGCTGCTACTTTAAATTGGTACATGGATAGATACTTCATAATCCTCAATGGATCATATCATTTAGGATTAGTGATGAACCCCCATTTTGGCATCTTTTTGTTCCCTATTTCCTCTAGATACACATACATTTTGCCCTTCTTTTTATGCTTTCCACATACTTATCTTTACAAAGTTCCATCTTTATCACAGGTACTATTATTGCCACATAATCTTCTTGATTTTTGTTTATAAACTAGAATTAGAGTGAACTTTAGAAAATATTTGACTTATTAAATATTTGTGGATTTCAATGATATTAACTATGGCTACAAAATGCAAGGCCCCAGGTTCTAGCTACATAATGCAAGGCCCCAGCTTCATGTGAAGATGCGTATCGATGCAAGGCAATTTTGAGATATATAATGAGGATATTTTAAGAAGATATTTCCAACATACAACCGCTTCTATTCTTGCATACACACATCAACATTCACACATTATGACAAGCCTTGAGTGGACGGCTTACATGTGAACAAGTGGCAGGACTGATAGTTTCCAGCGTGGGGGTTGCATACCCATAAGCAATAAGTAAGATGCTCGTCATCTCTCCTTTGGCACCCATGCTAAATCCAAAACAGGAATGTGCGTAACAAGTTTACCCAACACATCTAAGACGTAAACAACCAGGGGATACGTGGGGGCATTAAGCATCAATTTGCTTCAAACAGTTCCCTAGAATCTAGGATTGGCGCTCTATGTAGAGCTATCTTTAGCCAAGTGTTTGTATATATATTTGTATGCTCGGTTGGGCACAGACAGTTCTTCTTTTTAGTGTATTAGCTTGAGACATATAATACAGTGAGCTACGAGCATACTGTCCTAGGTTCTGAATTTCTGATATATACATATATATTTTCTGCTGTGTATGTGCGTTCATTTCCCTGCGAATAAGTACTGAAGTGTGAATACAGGAGTACCTTGAGCAAGGGCCCACTCATAGGTGTAACCTGTATTATTTATCTTGCTGTTATATCCTTCGTTATTAGATAATTCATGCATGATAATTAAATAGATATGTGCTGATCAGATTGTTAGTTTTTAAGATTTATTTCAGAATTTGCTGAGTAATGTTTATGTGCATAATAATGGCCCTGGATATTTGTTGAATAATGACAGTGTTGCCGTCCTAATACACACTTGCTAACGTGAGCTAAGTCTGGCTCACTTAGTGTGTCCTTGGAGGCACAATGCCTAGGTTCTCAGTCCACACTGTCACCTTGACTGGAACCTCTTCCTTCTAGGCTTACTCCTAGGGAAGCCAAGGGGGGGTAGTCCCTAGTTACTAGATTGATTTTAGTGTTTAAGGTTCTAGGAGTTAGTTTTAATTTGTTAAAGGCTAAAGGGAAAACTAGCCTAAGATGCTAAAGCAGCAAATGCAAAGTGCAAGTCTAATCTAAATGTGAATCAACCCTTTTCCTAAGTCAACTAAGACTAGTGCCTAAGGTTGGGCAATGGGGTCAACTAAGTTTGAGGGTGGTTTATTACAAAGTGTTTAAAAATCAAATAAGTTACACTACCCACAACTTAAAGATTACAATTACTTACAAAAGAATCAAGATAATACAATAATTACACAAGATACAAGTAAATACAAAGATACAAGGAAATGTAAGTGAGATCAACACATGAGCCAAGCATGCCCCAATAGCACTTAC
>SNQJ01S0068411.1:128433-157821 GCA_010110895.2 Picea sitchensis | reverse complement strand
ATCTTCTTCTTTTGATGCAAGATGATAGCCACAAGATCTGTTGGGTCTCCTAGAACTGTTTTGATTGTCTTAAGGCAGATCTGAATTTAGTAACGGGAAAGGGAAAGTCGTGAAAGGGACTACAACTAAGTTTAAAAAGAGTATCTGAGTTTGAAAAACTTTTCAAGGTAAAAACAAAGTCTCTTTCCCCTTTCAGTACCCTATTCTCAGGAAACTTTTCTCCTGATTGAAACTATTGACTCCATTTACCCAATATTGGCACGTGGTCTACTGTTCTTCCCGTCTTACAAGAAAATGAGATCCCTAGTTGGAGCCTATGTTGGAGCCGCCTTTGTTTTTTCTATCCCATCACAAATTTCATGTCTTAATGATCGAAATCGAAAGATGGTTTTCGTATTTTCCGTCTGTGGTTTCAAAAGCTCTAAAGTCTTATCACGCAAGCAACGATGATTATTTTACTCTCGAGGCGAGTTCTACTTTTCGGTGAATTTTTTTTTCCCCTTTTTGTTCTACCTCGGGATTTCACATGTTGGACGCTACAGATCACATAGTTCACAAGTCCCGAGCAACGAAACAACGAAATCGCTTTAAAAATTTCACCTAGGGAAGTAACGGGAGTAAAGTTTTCCTAAATCATGATTAAACATCATCGGGTTTTCATGCCTCAGTGTTCACTAAATCCAAAAGTTTATTGTCGTAACCCTGATAGCTGAAACCATGAAGTCCTTTTTTAGTAACCCATGTCAAGGTTAAAGGTAAAAGCTAAGCTATGGTTAAGTTCTGTCGGCAATTCATGACTCGACGTTTTCTCTTTAAAAAGTTACACTGTCCAAGCCCCGACTCGCGAAATCATGATAAAGGTATAAACATAATTAATTAAACACTTAATCCGAGTTTATCTTCCCTTTTAATTAAAGCGTATTATCGCGATCTCGCGGTTTCGCAGCTAGGCATGCAAACTTCTCGGAAACTTACCTTCGAAGCTCCGAGTCGCGATATGGAGAATACAATAATTACGTAATTAATTAAGCTCCTAATCACAATTACTTTTTTATTGACCAAAATCAATCATTGCAGTTTCGGGGGTTAGAGGTTCAAAAGGTTAAAGAAAAATTCCCGATACAACGAGTACCGAAAGATTAATTAACGTTGGTAAAACTGGATTAATTAATCTAAATCAATATCTCCTGTGTTTTGATGCTTGCATGATTTACGAGGTAGTCTTATTTCTTCCATATGCCAACTGACATTTCAAACCGCCAAAATTTATGGCATTAGTTAGAAATAAGGCGAATCGACATATGAAGATTGGGTTTTTATGGCTAAATTTATTTCTAAACATGATTTGACAGATCTCTTCTAAAAAGTACCGAGTTTTCGAATATATATAGATCTGTTATTCATTATAACAAATGCATTTCTATATTACGCAAAACACATTTTCTCAGTGAGCTAACTTCTGTATGTATACATACTTTTATCGCAGAAGAGCCAAAGCAGGATCTCCCGTCATGGCCCCGCGAAAAGCATCCAAAGCCAGTGTTGAGGTTTCGGGAAAAGGTTCAAACAATGTTGCTGATACTTCGCCTCGAAGTGTTGACTCTGTCCTGAACTGATCTTTCGTTTCTAATGTTCTGCAGGCCGAATTGGTGGATTATTCTGATGATTCCAGCGACAATGAAAAAGACGACATAACCACCAAGTATAAGATCTTCATTCAATCGAGAATGCATAAAGTAACGACCATGCCACGATTTCTCCCCTACTATGATATGGTCCGATGGGCATTAGACCATGTGGACATACCAACCAAAACCATCGTGAATGAGCAGAAGGTCACCATCGGGACTTCCAGGCCTGAACACCTGCAAGCCATGTACAAGTTTCCCACAGCGTCCGACCTTACATATGGTGCCGAATTCTTGGACGAGTTCAAACAGAAGGAATGTGTGCAGTATGACAAGACTATGTCTAGCTTAATAAGAGACTGGGTTTCACACCCTGTGAAGTTCAGGGTAGACAGTCATGGTATATATTCAATAGCTTCCTTAGAACCATAGTACAAGTATGTAGCTATGATGACATGCCGATTATATGGGAGAGAGTACACCTCACATTTATTTCTTCAATGGGTGCCTCTAATATTTCGAGTCGCCAAAGGCTATTCCTTTGACTAGGCAAAAATGTTGTCCAATAGCTTGACCAATCGGGTTACGGAGTATCGGGCGCAGAAAGACAGCATAAAAATTTCTTCATTTTTTATGTCTGCATACATTATGGACGCCGTGTGCTTTCTAACACCATTTCCCTTAATGAGATGGAGTTGGAATCCAACATAGGACGAGCCCATCCACGTCTATCATGCGAAATTGTGGGAAAACAAAGCAGCATATTTCGTATACGAAATCTTCAACTGGGTGATGGTACCGTTGCATGTCACTATTTTCTGCCACCCGCCAACTAGGATATCGGATAGTATAGTGACGAATCTGAGCAGCATAACTGACTGGTATGTAGAAGCCAAATTCTCATATCTCAGAGTTTTCGGGGCTTCTGTTCCCCCACATGCATTGCCATTATTTATTCCCGACAAGCTGGCTTGTCGTGAGGTTTCTAGACAAAGAGTAATCGGTGGTATAAGCAAGGAGCTTAAGGGATACTCAAAGAAGGTATGGACACCTTTTCCTGTTCATTTAAATTCATATTTTTATTAGATTTTAGGCATGCCAAAGCTGAGGCAGCAACCCTGGAAGACCTAAATTGGTCCTTATTGAATACAAGAAACACGATCCGCAAAGGGTCGTGAGTAATCATTTGGCTAGTTGCGGACTCAAAAGATTTGAACACGAAAATTCGCCCTCGGATGAAATTTTTCGAGGCGCAAGATCTTATGCCGAGATTTTAGCTCGGATACAAAACTTGGCACCTGAAGAGAGGGCCGATGTTTTGAAATTCCAAGAACATTGACGCAGTTGTCTTCCCCCAGTATTACGGGGTAAGAGTCCGAGTACAACGAAGGTGAAACAAAAAGATGCCGAAAGCTCTAAGGATGCTACCCCCGGTCAAGAAAAACACCAGGACGAGGGAGAGAAAACTAAGAGTCCGAAAGCAGAGATAAAGACTCCCGAACCGCCGAAGAAGCAGAGTCTGGTTACTACTCCAGGACAATCAACAAAGAAAATTAGAGAACCTATCAGATCAGTTACTCCCTTGCAATCAACTCAGGGAAATATTGATGCAGGGTGGATCTTCAGTGAAGAGTTGAGGCCTATAAGGGTGGAAGAGCTCCCTCCGAATGAGTTCTTCTTCGATAATAAGAGAAAGGAAGTGGTAAAGAGAGAATTCTATCAGGAAGGGGAATCAAACACCAAGAAATACAAAGTTATAACTGATGGGAAAGACAAGAGGAGTGAACAATTCGCGACTGGAATAGCAGGGACATTAGGAGCATATGCCATGGCGAATCAATTTTCAGTCGGGCTTTTAAAAAACCAGCTGAAACGAAAAAATTGCCTCATCAAAACCCTAGAGGCTAGACTAGCCACTACAGAGGAGGCTGCCAAGGACCAGGCGAGTGTAGGAATAGAGTAGGCCAGGTTGGTCGATAAAAATGAGATAGAGCTGCTCAAGACTAAGCTCGAACAAGCACAACTAGTGGTTCGGGATGGTCAGACGCAAGCAAGCCAGCAAAAAGATTTGATCGAACAACTACAGGCAAGGGTGGAAATCGCCGAAAGTAAAGTGATAAATGTCAGGATGTTCCAGTCCCAAGCGATGGATATTTGGAGCAGAGTCTCTGCGGCCCAATGAAATTTACTCGCCAAGGTAGAGGTGATTCGAGACAACTGCTTGCTGGTCAATCAAGTTTTGGAGAATTTAACTGCTAGAGAAAGGGAAGCTGGAGCAGCACGGGTCACCTTCCAAGAGGCTATGATAGCCACAAACAATAGGGATTCGGGAAGTACTCCCAGGTTCACCATTTTGGAGCAGGCCAGAGGAAACATTCTATTGAAAGAATGGGAGCATAGCATCTCGGAAGGCAAGCTGCAAGCCAAGAGAGTAACTAAATCCTTAGAAGAGGCTTTTATCTCTATAGATGGTAATCTTCTAGGCATTGATAGCGGAGGTAATGCCGAGGCATTGATTCAGATGAATATGGAAAAAATCTCTCTTGATTTAAATGAAAAAGAGGAAAGAGATTCAGCCGAGATCTCCCAAGTGACTATGGCGAACATAGTCCAAATAAACAAATGTATGATTAAACCAAATTCGCAATTATGCGCTATCGACATCATAGACAGACAGATGGAAGACATGCTGCCTCAATTAACCCGAGATTGTTACTCTTTTGAAGACAACTGTCAAGCAAAACCGTCAAGGCTAATATCTCGGCTGGTTGAAAGATGTGTCACCTGTACCGAGCACGCGTGAGGACAAACTTCTGGCACCAAGTGAATACAGAGAAGAAGAAATGGAGCGATTTCTCTCCTCCCTATCATAACTGAAAATTTTGCAACGATTGAGATTCCATCTTATTGTAAAACTGTATAAATATACCATAGAAAGAAAGAAAAAAGGCTGGACCTTTTTGTGTCGATTGTAACAGAGGTTTTACATTTTGAGAGTTAATATAAAGCAAATCTGAAGATTCTCAATTCTGTCACGACTGTGTTATGAGTTTGTTTTCTTGTATCTCATATTTCGTTTCATTTCATATTCATATCTGATGAATGCTTCGCTATAATTTAGTACAACCTCTACTATAGTGAATAAATTCGGTTTTCTATATTGTTTACTGTTTTTCCTCTGTACTAGCTATCAGCAGGTATAAGACCAGTCAACACATTCAGAATTCTATATATATGTTATGCTTCATCGGGTTACTTCTTKACATTTTTCTTCTTCTATTTATACGTGAGATTCACCCTTGATATGAGCCTTACTCCATAGACAGCTAAATGTTTTTCTCCCACCTCATACATTTTATTAAGATATAACCCAGTTACGAGAAAGAGCCTTTGATTTGCATCCCTTTTTTTTTCCTGAAACCGTAAACTCTCTTTTATAYGACCAAATTGAGACAACACTTAAATTATCCCTTTGAGGTTTCCTTATTTTACTGTTCCTCCATGACTATCCCTGTACCAACAGAACCCAATATCGAACCTGGATTATCAAACCAAACACACATTGCCTTAAATCTTTTCGATACTATCCTTAAAAAAACTACTACCCAGGTTGAACTCGAATGTTCATGGGCAACGATTGAACATGATATTAACCTCCAGGAACAGTTGGAAGCTAGACAACGCCAGCGCATAAATATTCCTTAGTTTCCTTTGCTGAAGGTTGACGTTTCTCTCTTCTCTACCCTTTACCCACTTTCGGATGCCTAGACACTGTACTTCTGAGCCTTGAGTACAGACTCTGGAACAACAACAATGAAGGATTCTTCCTTTGAAAAGACTTCTTCTTGAATTACAATTTTGGCTACAACTTCCTTACTTTCTTGCAATCTCTGCTCATCATAAGGAAATTCTATATTCTTGATGTCAATGTCCAAGTCCATATCTTCAAGTGTAATGTTGTTTTTAGGTACGTGTTGTTCTACCTCTTGTTGAGAATTTGACTTTTTCGTTTAACCTGAAATTTATGAGATTGCTCCAACTTTCCCTTTGGAGGGTTTTGTCACCTCCATCATCAGAATTATTAGTTGAAGACTTCTTTTGTGTTGGTGTTCCTGAATGAAAACTTTTCTTTGGTAGGCCTATTTTCTGTGAAACATTGGGAGAATGCGTACTTCTTTCATCTTCCACTCTTCCCCTCTGTTTAAGCTGATTTGTAGTACTAACAATAGTCTCAATATCCTCTATCTTGACTATCACCCTCTTCTCCAAATAAAAATGTATTAGTAAGTGAATTTCTAAATCTAGCAGACATAATTTGGTCAATAAAAATATGATTTGGGTCAAAACCCTTGATCTCTTCTGCAAGTTTCAAACTGTATTGGTCCAACTATATTGCAAATTCATCAATTTTAGAAATACTTCTTAATAAAATTCCCCCAATTTTCCATGGCAGTGGAATGAATTGTCTCTTCCTTTTCTTGTAGAAGAAATGTACCCAAAACCTATACTATCTGACAACCTCTATGGGAAAAATTCTATCTGAAATGTAATAAGTAAGATAAAGGGGCTTCTCACAAGAACAATAAATTCTCACCACACTATAATGTTCCATTTTTTCAATACTCCCCTTTTTATCCAGGAATCTTGATGCTTCCAAGGACAGTCTAGATGTATTCACTCCAAGGATAAGTTTCTTGAAAGAAGATACAAATGCATTGTAAAATTCGTAAGAATGGTAAGTGGCCCATTGTTTCCATAAGTCTTGATACCACATTCTTACTAGATCAATTTTACAATCAACTCTTTTTCTAATACTCAAACCCTTAAAGACATGACAATAAGTGATATCAAATATCAAAGAGGAAGACATATAAAATCTCTTATTTTTCTTGAAGTTCGATAATTGTGAAGAGATTTCCCCATAAATAATCTTCGTCGAGTCAAATATTGCTTGTTCATGGATTGTGAAATATAAAATGTAAAGATTCAACCAAGGAATGGTTTTTGTGGATTCTTGACCCATAACTTTGGCGAAAAGCAATGCTATCTCTCTATAAGGATTTTAATGTAAACTAACCTGAATTTTTGATATGTCCTTTGACATTGTTGCAGGATCTTCAAGATATTCCTGTAGGAGTTCTAATCCATTATATATTTCCTTCAAGAAGTTTCTTGATTCATCTCCCTTGAACGTGATTGTTGGCTTTGGAAGCTTCAATATTATTTTGACAACCGATGGTGATAAATAAATAGAAGACTCACCTTGAAGTTGAATCGTTCTTCGAATTTGATCATATTTGTCAACATGCCATGAAACTGTTTTTCTATAATCAAATACCTCGGGTACACATCCAACTAAGGTGATTCCTGATGTCCAAACTCTATTTTTGTTCCTTTCTATAAAAGGCAGTGATGAATAAAACCAATACGATCTCAACCATTGGAACCTTTGGTCTTCTCGCCCAAATAAGTTCAGAGTGTCTCCGCGGAATTGTTCTCTTCTTCTCGTAGTCATTTTGATGAAGTTGGCAGACTCTCGTACAATGCTTTAGGACGTTAATTTCAAATTAAATTCTTTTTTGATAAAATAACTCATTTTTTTTTTAATGGAAGGATTAATCTGAATTAAAAGGAGACTTACCTAGAGATGTCTTCCATTAATAACAACCTTTTCAATAGTTAATTAGTTGTTATCCTGTGTAAAATTAACATTAAATATGTATTAGGGAAAGTGACAAGGGGATACATGTGTTGCAGCAGAGGATCGGACTTGGAGATCAAGAGATGGTAGGAATACAAAAAACCCGCTACAAAAACCTTAAAAAATTGTTAAGTATAGAACTTTATCGGTCAGATGTAGGGAGAAGAAGACTGCAAAGCTCGATGACCGGCGAACCTGTGGTGATATGGAAAATCAATTAAGTGTCTAGTTATCAAGAGAGTTAATATTATATCTTGAAAAAATGACTAAGTAATAAATATCGGTTGGTCGGACTTATAGTCATGACAAACAAATAAATCGGAGAAGTGCTTCAAACCCGCGGTGGAAAAGGAACTCGAAAATATTCTAAGTATAGTGCACTATGAGGGTCATGGAGCATAAGGTGCATTCTGGTGACAACGGAGGAGTGGACTTGAGTGAAAAAATGAGACCAACTCGTGGACCCGTCGTTATGGGAAAAGTTTAAGAATAATACTAATTACTGGTGTGATTTTCATACAGTGGAATTTACAAGTGTATTTTGAGTAACATAAAACTTGATGGAGATGGGTCATGAACCCACCATAAATCGATATTTTGTTTTTTTAAGTACAAGAAAATATAGAAGGAAAAAGTATTAGCCTATATATAGGTCAACAACTGGATCCAATTGTGGGATGGTGACATGATATGAGAATCTAAGTCCTATAGATTTGGGTTAGGACTAAAAAAAAGTAGTGCCCTTAAAAGACTCATGTCAACCTCTAATTAGACAATCAATTGGAAATAACTACCAACAATAACTAAATTTCGGAAGATAGGAAAGATAACATACCTGGAACCCTACGTTTGAATTCGATCACGTTCGAATACTTTCGCTCGAAAACTCCTTCCACACAATCTTCTGAAAATTATACAAATAAAGAAGTATGCAACTGCAAGAAAGTAATTATCCGCTAACTTACTAAACATAATCATTTCACTTTCTATGTTATATTCAACATAAACTACAAATAATCTCATTAAAATCATGAATTAACAAAGAGAAGTGGACGAGAATGAGAGTTCTTTTATTAATAACATCAAAAGGAGTTGGTTACAACTTGTAACTACTGTGGCACGGTCCTGGAACTGGGCTCCAAGTTCCTCCACCCAAGGCTTGAGATGATAAGCACTACCTCCAAATTTTTGTGTTCCAGGGGGTCCAAGGAAGTAAAAAATTTCTTCCCGATGAGATAAAGGGAAACAAAAATCCTGAAAACAAAGGTTTTCAGTGGGGGAAGATAATCTTAGAAATACAAAGAAACATGGAATTGTAGGGCTCTAAGGAAATTTCTAGCATAAGACTTTATATCTTTGATATCTTCTTCCTCCATCCCAAGGCTCTCTTTTATACTCCCTTTTGACAATTGGAGTAGTTATGAACATGCTACAAGAGGTTGGGAACCTAGGGAACCCATCAAATCCGCCCAAAACATCAAGATTTATAATTTTTTTGAGCCAATTAAACATGCATGTAGGTTTCTAACTAGTAAGTCACGTATGTACGCGAGTTTCTTTAGGGAGGGTCGCGTATATATAGAAAAATGGGATTGTTTAAGATACTTTCAGGGAGGAAAAGAGGGATTTCACTCCTGCAAGTAAGGAAAGGTATGTAACTGAGGCCAATGAGTCGTCATGAGCATATGTGGTCTCAAATGACATGATTACAGATCCCCCCTAATGTGTGAGGTCAGAAGAGAAACTGATGGCTTAAATACATTATAAAGTATTCATGATATTGTGGAGGGGTCATTGGGTAGGAGTAGTTGAAGGCCAATCTCAGAACAATACCTACAATATAAATAAGTAAGATACTCTCTTCTCAATTTGGGTATTCCCATGCTTGAGTGTGATCTAAGCATGGCCATCAAATCAAGTACACTATGGATCCATGAGTAATGAAAGAATAATTGATGTTCATGGCCATGAAAACTACACAAAGTGGATCCATGTGATATATATAAGTAACAATGACGGTGAGGAGAAAATACACAGTGGATCCATGAAAAAATGTTTATTATAGCCACAAATGGATACACATTGGAGTTATGTCTCATAATCAAAATAGAGGATATCTGGAACCAATCGAGTGAACAAACCGATCTTTTGCAGGTACCAATGTTGAAGAGTGTGGTACAATAAATACAATTCGGGTAGGAACAAGGAATATGTGATGCTTGTACTTCACTCAAAGTCTTCGAAACAATCCACCGTGGTAGAGTCTACACTATGTGAATAAATTTGTTGGATTCGAAAATAGTGAGACACTATTTTATTACCAATCATTAATGTATGTTTTTAACAAACACGAGACAACCGACCGATACTTTTAATGGACATCAAGGTACCTAATACAATCTAGCAAGTGTGAATATATGAGTTGATGTTGAACTCCTGATAGAATCTATCGAGCATGGTACATTGATGTATTCCCACTATCGATAGTGAGGGAACCTGCAACTGATGATTGCAAGCCCCAAGGTAATAAAAATAACTCTAGATCCATGTCCTAGAGAAAAATGTGTTGATATCGATAGGAAGGGATGCATTGGAAGGAAGAAATTAAGGCATTATCCATCATCCAACACGAGGGGTAGCAGAAGGCCAAATATTTGGAAGGACTTGGATGAAAAGATTGAAAGGATCACACTAAGCTACAACCTCTACATGCACTAGATGGAATAGAACATAGAAACGAGTCTCTGAATAATATCCAATAATGGAGACAACTGACAAAGATGAGGAATCCACTAATGGGGTCAAATGGAAACCAAGGAACTTCACAAATCCCTATGTGTGATAATTCTTTTTTGACGTCGAACATAAGGGAAATCACTTAGTCAACGACCAATTATGGTTGTCATTTGTTGGATGCAAGGTCACCTATCAATGATGTAAATAGGCCCAAGGTGAAAATATAGGTCATACTCTCAGAGAAATGTGTCGTAGTTGATAAGAGTAGACCCACCGACAAGATGTCAATGGGGACCTTGGGAAGCTGAGAAATACTTGACTGACACAAGAAATCCGACTTGAAAAGTCAAAGATTTATGAAGAATGGCCGACACAGGATGACTTCCCTTGAACATAGACATGACATACAATGTGACTCATGCAGCATGGATTATAAACTGAGATACATTTGTGACATAGAAGGCATCAACAAACACTCCATATGACTCGAAGAATAACCAATCGGAGGAGATTATGCTCAAAATGAGAAAAAAGGCCTTCTAAAGCCATACTAAACCCACAAATGAGGTGAAGACTCATAAACTTGTGTTATGTTCAAGGGAAACATAAGTATCTACCATATAAAAGATTTAGGCTCATTCACATCCTTCTTTTTTATTTTAGGATTTTTTTGTCTTTTTCATATTATAAATCCTGAAAAAGAATAAAAAATTGATATAGTGCAGTGGAGTAAACGAGCATCGTGGGAAAGCATACTAGTTCTGTGCTCAAGGAACATACCTATGCTCAATGCAAGGAAACACATGCAAGATATGGATGCTTGGGGGAATTTTCGTCAAGGGAAAAAATGCATCAAGTCACAAAGGATAGTATTGCAAGGCTAATAGATTACTTGAGAATGAATATACAAATGAATATATAATAGCAAGATGAAGCCTACATTAGGCCCAAAAATCGCAAACAATCGATATGCAATGCAAGTACAACTCAACACATAAATGAGGGAGCCCCACATGTATTGGCCAAAAAAACATTGAGAAGAATATATGAGGCTTCAACGCAAAGCCATGGTGGGACTAAACAAGGGTCCAGAGCCTATGAAAGTGTTTAAACATGGGTGACAAATTGTGAACAAGGTTCTAACTAGGGCACCCATGAACGGTAGGCTCTACCTTGTGAATTACAACACTTCTAAACAAGAAAGAAGGTATTGTGTCACAACTCAATGGGGTCGATCCTAAGGAAAAATGAAACAATAATCGGATAATGCAAAAATGCATGAAGGGGAAAATATAACCTATATGTCAGTTTCGAGATCATTACCTATGAGAACGGGTTGACATGGAAGAGAAGGTACCAAAGAAACTATCTTCAAAGTCCTATATATAAGACCAAAAACACTCACCCAAAAGTTAATAAGTCCAATATAAAAACCTAGGATAAAAACAGGTGCTATGGATTATATAACTTGAAAACAATAAACCCTAAAAGTACAATATGTACAGAGCAACGTAAAACCTTATGAATTATGCATAATATTCCTCCAGGTAGAGCCTATTGCTAGGCTCAGGCCAAGGGTTTCTTCGGTAACCAACCAATAAATCTTCTATTTTTGAAAGAGGTTGAAAATCCGTAATCATAACTTCAAGGAAAAAATCATCTGAAGAAAACTCAAAATCCATGAAACTGGGTCTCGATAGCACACAAATACCAGGTCTCGAGGTCTCACAAATTGTAAGATCGTACTCTAGAAGAAACACCATATTACTCGGGATAAAAGGGGAAAGCAAAGGCTCAGATGACCCCATTGGATACAACACCTAATCAATTGTCAAGAAATTTTCTCGAGAAGGCCAACATGATTCTAAATATCTCTTCTCAAGAGAAATTAAACATTGATGATAAGATGCCACATAATTCACCAGTGGTGGGTAAGAGTCAACTCGAACACTAGGAAGATACAAAGGGGAAACCTGGGATAAAGTCGAAATAGGATGGTGATTATCAGATGAAAGATGATCAATAGTGACAATGCTTCCATTGTGAGGGAAATGCATCACACGAAAGAGCGTATACACCACAACATTCATAGCATAAACATAATCACACCCAAGAATAATTTTAAATTCCAAAGGGCCTGACACCACTAAAATACCGACAAGGATAATTTTACCACCTAAAGTGATAGGAAACTAAAGAAGGATACCCAAACATTCACTAGGTCTTCCGTCGAAAGCCAACAACTCAGTGGTAGCTAACACAAGCTTGGGAGAACCCAAATCTTGCCAAGTTGAGGAGGATACAATACTTGCAAAGGATCCTTTGTCCACAATACATCGACAAATACCCATTGGATTAACTTTGACATTTATCTAGAAAGGTGTAAAAGAAGGAAGACAAGACTCAACAAGTTTATTCCAATCAAAGGAAACCATCCTAGGACTTGAACGAAGTGGAATTGAAGAGAGTGGATTGCCCCCTTGTTTAGAAGGAATTGAATTGGAAATTCTAAAGACACAGTCAAAACATGCATCACTCCTCGAAAGAAGAGTGGGATCAACCAAAGATTGCATCGGTGAGACCACTTTGGTTGACTCGTCACTCTCCAAGAGAAGAGTGGGATTAGCCAAAGATTGCATCAACATGACCACTTCCTCAACCAATTGTTGAATAATATGCAAGACAACATGGTAAAGATACACATCACCCCCTAAAATGAGAGTGGTATCGACCGAACATTGCATTGACACGACGATTTAATCAACCAATGATTGAATAGATTGTTGGAAAACTAAAGATGACTTAGAATTAGAAGGTCCTTCAAACAAAGACCATGATCTTCATACCACAACAATAGTAGGGTAAAAATGAGTAAGGTGGTCTCCCTTGCAAATATTACAAGGTAACTTAGGATTACATCCTATTCATCTAGGTTTCTCAACTAAATCAATGCCCCCAATATGAATTGCAGTGGCTTGTGGGTTGCACACAACATGACTAGCAATGGTTGGTGAATTTTTTCCATTATGACTAGCAGTGACTAGACTCGTGCCCCCAACATGACTTGCAGTGACTGGTTGCTTGTATTCAACATGATTAGTAGAGGTTGTTGACATAATTCCAACATGATTAGTAGAGGTTGTTGACATAATTCCAACATGATTAGTAGAGGTTGGTTTTGATCTCCCAACATGACTAGCGGAGGCTGGTAACTGGTCTTCAACATGACTCGCATAGTTTATTGACACAAATCCAACATGACTAGAAGAGGTTCATGACATGATGTCGGTATGACTTGCAATGACTGGAATTTTGGTCCCAACATGACTTGCAGAGGCTAGTTGTTTGCCCCCAACATGACTTGCAGAGGTCGGGTGTAGGTATGCAACATGACTTGAAGAGGTTAGTGACTTTGTGCCAGTGTGACTCATAGTGACTGGACTTGTACTCCCAACATGACTAGTTGCGGCTGGTGGAACGTCTCCAATGTGACTAGCAAAGGTTGGTGATTTCTTCTTCTTACCCTTCCTCTTCTTATTCCTTTTAGACTTCTGGTTACTAGTAGCAACAATTTCACCGAAAGGTGGAGAAGGAGGAGTAGAATTCGCTAATGCAGAAGCTGAAGGATCAACATCCATACAATTCCCATGACATAAGGTACTTATCTGAGAAGCATCAAGAGCATTCAAAACATTTGGAGTAGTCCACAACCAAAATGGTATCCCAACATTCAACCCAAGAATGTTCAAAGTGGCCATTAAGGAGGCACCAATGGTTCCAAAGAACAAAAAATCACAAGAACTCCCTTGGTTGGAATCCTCAAGAACTTTTTCCATATCGTTCTTATGCACAAGTTTGTCCCTCATGAGATTATTCATGTTCATAAAATTCCCACACACTTACTTTGGAGAACCAGTGGTATAAAAACCCATGCCTTCTAGGAGGCGACTCCACACTTTCAAGAGAAAGACCAAAGGTCCTTCCTGACTAATGGAGTAGTTGGTAGACCACCCTAAATCAATCATCCAGAAGCGGTGATACATACACAAACTAAGGCTAATTATACAAAGAAAAAATCCACTAAAAATTCCTAAGAGAAACATCGTAGACAAACAACTTCTTCAAAACTTTAGCCCAGGTGGATGAGGTCCCGAGTCCAAAGCAATGGAAAAGTGGAAAGGGACATTCCAGACAAATCCATGGGTTGATTAAGTCTCGTGAACCAACAAATAAAGGAGTGAGAAGTAGTTACCTCGACCTTAACTAACCAAAATTTTATGGTATAGGTAACCTCACTTCGCAAGGAACCCTCCAAAAGTACTGAAAAGTGTGATACAACATCTACCTCATGTACAACGGGAAACCCCCCCTAGTCACCTCTGATATACCTAGGAAACAAAACTAAGGTCACCAACTTGTAATCAACATTCGGGGGGTATAGTCGATAGTCATGATCAAATTTATGTGCAGGATAACTAATCTCAAAGCTCTTTCAAAGGACTGTATATAAAAGGGACAATGCCACTTCACAAAATCTCAAACTAGGTTCTAAGCTCCAAAGGACTGATGCTAAGAGGGCCAATATCACTTTAAGAAAAATTCAACTAGGTTAAAAATTTGCAAAGGATTGACACCATATGAGTCAATGTCACTTAAGGAAAACCCCCCAATATACGATCTCTCCACTACGCTGAGTCAAGCTTCAGAGGGGTTATCTCCTCAGCTCCTCCTTACACAACCTCTTATTTAACTCATGTGTTATAGGAGGCTCTCGACTATACTTATACAAAAATTGGATTTGAATCTCCCTAACTCAAAATCCTAAGTTTGTTTACCGACATTGGAGAGTTATGTCTTCAATCCTAATCTAAGGCCCTAACCCTAAACTTGTTAATGAACCCTAAAACCCAAGTCTAATAAATTTTAAGTTTAACATTCATTTTAGCGGTTTTTCTGTATTCAAAGGGTACAAAAGTGAAACTGATGTTTTTTGAGACTCTTAAAAAAATGAAACTTATAAGAACACTGACAAATAAAACTTTACACTAATTCTTCAATGAAAAATATTTTCAAAAAAGAAAAATTCATGAACAATCTTTCAAACTTTGAAATGCAATTTTTTCTCTTTCTGATGTAAAATACACTATGCAACCTTTTGAGAAAAGAGAGAAGAAAACAAAATGATATTCTTTTTTCTTTTTCTGTTGAGATGATTGCAAGATGAGAAGAAAAAAAAATCCTATGCCAATATCTTTTTATTTTTCAAATATAAATAAAAACAAAGAAACATAAAGAAAGAAACCTATTTTTGACGCTTGAATCTGTCAGGACCGAAACAACAACCTCACGAGGACATCGATCCCCCCTTGATTTTTAGAGAGGTGGTTCTCCTATTTGGATAAAAGATATATCTTTGAATATCTTGGATTAGGGAGAGTGATAGACAACAAACCCTAAATCTTCATTGCTTGGATTTAAATGAAAATGGTTCTTGAATAACCCAATATGGTCTTTATGTGCACCAAAAGTATTTTTACAATAAGAAAATATTGAAGGAGGATTTCAACATCAGAATTAAATTGTGATCACAATCACACACAATCTTCTTAATCATATATAAATAAATCCATGTATTATTCATGAAAAATAGGAGAGAATAATTTGATCATCTCAAAGAATTTTAAAAGAGTACTATTATAAATATCAAAAGAGAATTTGATAGGTCAACCTCAAATATCTCATACTTAAAACTCAAAATTACAAGATACTGTCAAGACCAACCCCAAAGCAATTTTTTGTGGTGTTTTATTCATGAAAGATGTTATTCATTAAAAAATATTTTACAACCATGTATGTGGATAAAATAATCCATGATCATATAAGAAAAGAACTTAGAAGAATACAAGAAAAACACTCAACAACTTAGCCTTGTGCCCAACTCTGAGATTCAAACATAAAGCTATGAGAAGTAGTGTAGAAGAATAGAAAGAATGGAGAAGATGGATATTTCTTTCTTTTGATCAGAAGCTTGATTGTGTATCCATGGTTGTACCTTCTTATTCCTCTGATCTTCTTCCCTACCCCTCTGACAATACTGATTCTTGGAACCTTTGATGAAGCCTCCTTTTTTTAAGAATAGATTTTCTAACTACTTGAGTAGTTAGGGTTTCTCCCCTCTGGAAATTCCCGTACAAGTTTCTTCTTGAAACATTCCATTTAATTAAGGCCTCATTAATGAATTCACAACATTAATATAAGTATATCGAAAATGGGTCCCTCTCATTTTTTAATAAAAGTTTTAATTAAACTTTTATTTTTAAAATTTAATTAATTTCCCTTTAAAAGATGATGATTGTCTTTTAATTCTCTTGGGAATGATAATAAAATTTTTAGCCATGTAAATAATTTCATATGTGATCTTCATCGTCTTATATTTCCAATGATACAATTTTTTTCCAAATCTGTCACCTGGATCTCAGGATATGAGCTCGTGAAATTGAGTTGTCACACTTGCCCATTAAAATGCAGTTGACTGATATTTTAATTTTTGGAGAAAATGTATGAACCTTCAGACTTTGAAACATATACCATCATCTTCTACGTCAAAATATATTTTCAACGGTATAAAGTTTACGCGATTTCGACACCCGGAGCTCAAGTTATGGCCTCTGCAAGATCGTGACTCAACCACCATTGATCAAAATTCATGGACAAATCTGGGCCCTTGGATTAAATCTCGTTCAACCATTAATATGTTTCCACGTGTTTCCAATTAATTGGATTTCATGTGGTACCATTATTTGGTCTCCATGAATCACTAATCCTTGATCACCATGTGTCATGATCTTAATGGATGCCAAGAGTAATAATGTAATTGGTTATGAATTACATATTATAAAAAATTATAATTTAAATATTAGAAAAAGTTATGGTATAATGTTTTAAAGGAGGGGGAACGAGAGTGTAAGGAAAAAGGTAGAGTGGGTAGTTAGGGGGAGGGGTATAAATGTAGGTTGCAGAAGTGGGGAGGGAGAAATGTAGGGAGTGGAGTGAGGGGGAGTGATGTGAGGTGAGGTGAGGTAGGGGGGTAGTTTGTAGGTGGCGAAGATGGGGGGTGACATAGGGTGAGGTGAAGGGGGAGAAATGAGGGAGCGGGGAAGGGTGAGTGGGTTGGGAAGTGAGGGGGAGGGAATTATTTGAGTTATGGCGAGTCTGACCGAACACCATGAATCAAATTAATGTTAAAGTATGGGATGGGTGAGGGATGAGGGGTGAGGCCATAGCTCAAATTAATGTTAAGTATGGGATGGGTGAGGGATGAGGGGTGAGGAAATGGAGAGAGGGGGTATTTTGAGGGGAGTGGAAGTGAGGGGGTGAACAATGAGGTGAGTGGGGAAGGGTGAGTGGGCATGAGAGATGTAAGGGGATATGGTTAGTGAGTCCTCTACACCACAATTTGAAATAAAACTAAGTACAGAGTGGGGGAAAGTAAGGGATAAGGAAGGTGGATTACGAGATGAGAATTTTTTTAAGTGTGGGATGAGTATGGAGGGTTCCCACGAGTGATATATTTTTATGGGTTTTGAACCCAATACAAGAAGACTTTCAAGGGTATTGAACTCGAAATTTTTTAAAATCACTTACAAAATATTAACTTTATTCCACATGAAAGAGGTGCCTTTTTCCGCTTTAAACTTTAAACCTGGATATATTGAGCATACAAACTCGAATTTTCAATCCGAAAAATGTGTGCCGAAGCTGAGATCAGGGAATACAGACAGAATATATAATAGTTCAAAAATTTTCTATCTTCTGATATCATTTTTTTATTTATTAATCCAAGAGTGGGAAAATAAAGATGACCAAATTTTGGTCAACACCTACCTAGCAGCAAACTAGGTTTTTTTTCATTTTCTTCTTCTTTCTAACAAGGACAAACTAAATATAAGATGATAAAAGAAACAAATTTTTGTTGTTTTATGATTGAAAAATCCAAGGAAAGCGCAAAAGATAAGTATTGAACTCCAATACAAACTCAAGTTTCAAAAAAGACCACATTAATAACCAAAAAACTGAGATCCGAAGGACAAGACTAGTCTTATAGTCATGCAATCCAAGGGAAAAAAGGGAAACAAAGATGGATCAATTTTTTTTTCCAATCAAATTTAAGTCCTTACCAACCTCCTATAGGCCACAAAACGTTTCGGGACCAAAATCCCCCCAAAAGACCCCCAAACTAGCTGAAACAGGGCTCCAAAAATCCTGAAAAACAAACAACAAAGTCACTTTTTAGGAGGTGTATGTGACTCTCTTGTAGCTCATGTATGCACATGCCCTATATCATTATAGGGAGCATGTATGAGTTATTTACATGAATTTTTCTTCTATAGGTTGCAAAGGTATGTGTTTTTGTCTTCTATAGGGCACGCATGTACGCATTATGGCCTTCTACAAGTCGCGTACATGACCCAACACTTACACGCTTTTTTAAGCTTATGTGTATGCTTTAATCCTATGTAAAAATAGTGTATGTACGTGATTGTTTTCAGTTTAAAGGGGTTAGACACTTAGAAAAACTTGGAAAATTAGTTGAAAAAACCCAAAACACAAAATGCAACAGAGAGACCAAAAGAAAGCCAAAAAACAATGGAAAACAAAGGGCAAAGTCAAGAATGATAGAAACAATTTCAGAAACCAAAAATCAACTCTAAAGACTAAGCAGGACCCAAGAATACCCTATAGTGTCACAACCCCAACCTCGAGTGGTTTGGAAAGAGTAAAAATCTCCAATTCAGAACATGTACGCGATTGTCTAAGTGACAAGTAGCATATGCACATGACCCTATTGAAGGAAAGTTGCATATGTATGCAACTGTACCAAAGGAAAAGTACGTACAACTTATAAAAAACTCTATAACCTAAGAGATATAGGTCTAGAAGACTCAAGAAGGATTGTAGAAATTTAGATAATGCTAAATAAAGGTCTAAAACACATAAAACATTTCAAAAGAAATGAAAACAACAAGAACCTATAACGACCCAAAAAGGGAGAATCCCCAATGGAGTTTCCAATTCTGTTACAAAAATCTAAGTCCTATGGCTTGTTGACAAAAAACTGGTCATCCATATTTTTCTGCTCCTCGAATAATAATAAAAAATGATATCAAAAGAATAAAATTTTCAAATAATTATAAGTTCATGGTGTAGCCCTCGGTCTTAGCTTCTCCATGCATTTTTTGGATTCAAAATCCTAGTTCATATGCTCAAGATATCCAGGTTTGCATTTAAGCAAAAAATGGTGCTTCTTCCATGTGGAATAAAGATGATTTATTGAAAATATATTTAAAATTTTCAGGCCCAAAACCCATAATTTTATTCAATTTTCACAGGCCCAAGACCTTGGTTTTCTTCAATCTTCACGGGTTCAAGACCCTTGCTTTATTTATTCTTCACGGGCATAAGACCCTAATTTTCTTCTTATTATATTCTTAAGGGATAAATTTAAGTATAATAATTTATCCCTTATCTCTCCATTACCATAGGTTCACAGGAACACACCTTTCCCTTACCCCATTATCCCTCCACACCCGCCATTCCCCTTCCCCCTCTCCTCACCCCACTATCTCACACTTAGTTTTTTTTAGCTACCCTCTCATCCCCTTATCCAATCCATACTTAAAAGTTTTTTTAATAATCAGGTTCACGAGGGAAAACTCATTGATTACCCTTTCCTCACATTCCTCACTCCCCAACCCACCAACACTTCCCCTCCGCCCACTCGCTCGCTCCCCCTTACATCACCCAATGTCACTTATCTACCTTTGACACCTACATGTATCCAGTTTCCTCCTACACTACCCTTTCCCCCTTCCCTTTCTTCACATTCCTCACTCCCTTCCCCGCCAACCCTTCCTCGTTGCCTACATACTACCCCCCTTACATCACCCAATGTCACTTATCTACCTTTGACACCTACATTTATCCCCTTTCCTCCTACACTACCCTTTCTCCCTTCTTGTTACCTCCTCCCCCACACTTAAATTCATTCTCCATTATCCTTTTTCCTAATATTTTATTTGTGACCATTCAGAAACATTCCACATGGCACTTAATTACATTTCTCCCCTTTCCTCCTACACTACCCTTTCCCCCCTCCTCCACACTTAAATTCATTCTCCACTATCCTTTTTCCTAATATTTTATTTGTGACCATTCAAAAACATTCCACATGGCACTTAATTACATTTCTCCCCTTTCCTCCTACACTACCCTTTCCCCCTTCTCGTTCCCTCCTCCCCCACACTTAAATTCATTCTCTATTATCCCACTTATCTACCTCTGACATCTACATTTATCCCCTTTCCTCCTACACTTCCATTTCCCCCTTCTTGTTCCCTCCTCCCCCACACTTAAATTCATTCTCCATTATCCTTTTTCCTAATAATTTATTTGTGACCATTCATAAACATTCCACATGGCACTTAATTACATTTCTCCCCTTTCCTCCTACACTACCCTTTCCCCCTTCTCGTTCCCTCCTCCCCCACACTTAAATTCATTCTCCATTATCCTTTTTCCTAATATTTTATTTGTGACCAATCAAAAACATTCCACATGACACTTAATTACAGGTGTGTTCCCAACCAATAAGATCCTTCCACATCCCAGTGAATTAGTAGTGACACATGGCAACTCAACATTGGAGACATGTGGCAACAAACACTTGTAACACATGGAAAATTCTTATTGGAAGATCCTTCCACATGGCAGTGTATTAGTAGTGACACATGGAAACTCAACATTGGAGACATGTAGCAACATACATGAAAATTATTATAGGAATATTATTGACCTGTCATGGGATGACACATGGAAACACGTGAATGGTTGACTCATCATGTTGATGTGGATAGAGATTATTGACCTGTCATGGGATGACACATGGTGACACATGAATGGTTGACTCATCATGGCGACAGGTGAATGGTTGACTCATCATGTTGATGTGGATGGAGAATAAGATCCTTCCACATCACAGTGTATTAGTAGTGACACATGGAAACTCAACATTGGAGACATGTGGCAACAAACACTTGTAGCACATGGAAAATTATTATTGAAAGATCCTTCCACATGGTAGTGTATTAGTAGTGACACATGGCAACTCAACATTGGAGACATGTGGAAACATACATGAAAATTCTTATTGGAAGATTATTGACTTGTTATGGGATGACACATGGTGACATGTGAATGGTTGAATCATCATGTTGATGTGGATGGTTGGCACTTAATTACATTTCTCCGCTTTCCTCCTACACTACCCTTTCCCCCCTACCCCACACTTAAATTCATTCTCCACTATCCTTTTTCCTAATATTTTATTTGTGACCATTCAAAAACATTCCACATGGCACTTAATTACATTTCTCCTCTTTCCTCCTACACTACCCTTTCCCCCTTCTTGTTCCCTCCTCCCCCACACTTAAATTCATTCTCCATTATCCTTTTTCCTAATATTTTATTTGTGACCAATCAAAAAAATTCCACATGACACTTAATTACATGCATGTTCCCAACCAATAAGATCCTTCCACATCCCAGTGTAATAGTAGTGACACATGGAAACTCAACATTGGAGACATGTGGCAACAAACACTTGTAAAACATGGAAATTTTTATTGGAAGATCCTTCCACATGGCAGTGTATTAGTAGTGACACATGGAAACTCAACATTGGAGACATGTGGCAACATGCACATAAATTCTTATTGGAATATCATTGACCTGTCATGGGATGACACATGACGACACGTGAATGGTTGACTCATCATGTTGATGTGGATGGAGATTATTGACTTGTCATGGGATGACACATGGTGACACATGAATGGTTGAATCATCATGTTGATGTGGATGGAGAATAAGATCCTTCCACATCGCGATGTATTAGTAGTGACACATGACAACTCAACATTGGAGACATGTGGCAACAAACACTTGTAGCACATGGAAAATTATTATTGGAAGATCCTTCCACATGGTAGTGTATTAGTAGTGACACATGGCAACTCAACATTAGAGACATCTGGAAACATACATGAAAATTCTTATTGGAATATTATTGACCTGTTATGGGATGACACATGGCGACATGTGAATGGTTGACTCATCATGTTGATGTGGATGGAGATTACACATGGCGACATGTGAATGGTTGACTCATCATGTTGATGTGGATGGAGATTATTGACCTGTCATGGGATGAAACATGGTGACATGTGAATGGTTGACTCATCATGTTGATGTGGATGGAGATTCATCAATGATTAGGCATAGTTGGAGTTTGACTTGGAATATAAATTTATATTTTATTAATTAATTTTCTTAGGGAGGTCGAGCTCTCAAAGCCCCATATATTCTATTACGTTTCTTATTAAGTGTAATATGCACTTAATATAATATACTATTAAAGTTCCCATACTCCCATGCATGTGGGATAACCGTTTTGAAGACAAAAAGTCGAAATTTTTATGGATAAAGTCGAATTTGAGATCAAGGGCCCACATTTGCCCATGAACTTAATCTGTTGAATCACGATTTTGCAGAGGCCATAACTTGAGCTTCGAGCAACGCAATCATGAAAAAATTATACCATTGGAAAGGTATTTCGATGAAGAAGATGATGTGATAGGTATTTAGGGATTAAAAGTGCTAAAAATTTCTTAAAATTAAAATATCACTCAACAACATTTTTATGCCTTGCTGATAAATCTGCTTGACAACTCAACTTCACGAGCTCATATCTTGAGATTCGAGAGTCAGTTTTGGACAAAATTTATATAGTTGGAAATATAGGACAATTAAGATCACATATGAAGTGATTTAAATGGCTGAAAATTTTATTGTCACTTCCATAAAATTAAAAGACAACCCCCCTCTTTAAAAGGGAAAATAATTAAATTTTGAAAATAAAGTTTATTTACAAAATTTTATTAAAAAAGGAAAGGGACCCATTTGAAAGATGCAAATATTAATGATGTAATTTCATTAATGAGAATTTAATGAGTCATTAATTAAACTGAATAATTCAAGAAGAATTTTACGGGAAATTCAAGAAGGGAAAAGCCTTAACTACTCAAGTAGTTAGAAAATTAAATTTTAAAAAGAGAAGGAGTGTTTTATCAAGGGTTCAATAATGGAATTATTCAAAAGGGAAGGGGAAGAATATTAGAAGAAGAAGAAGGTACAACCATGAATATACAACCAAGATTTTGAACAACCAAAATATATCTCCATCTTCTCCACTCATTTTCTTCTTCTACACCATTTCTCATAGCTTTATGCTTGAATCTCTGAATTGGTCACAATGTTGAGTTCTTGAGTGTTATTCTTGTATTCTTCAAAAGAATTTATTTAAATCATCATAGAGTATTTACAACCATGTATATGACTATCAAAGATTTTGTAATGAAGAATATCTTTCATGAATAAAACTCAACAAATAATTACTTTGGGGTTGATTTCGATTATATCTTGTAACTTAGAGTTTTGAGTAAAAGGAATTTGAAATTGACTTATCAAATTCTCTTTTGATCTTAAAAGTAATACTCTTTTAAAATTCTTTAAGATGATCAAATTATTCTTCTATTTATTGTGAAGAATATATGAATGTATTTGTATGTGATTAAGAATATTGTATATTTGATGTTGATCACAAAGAAATCATGATGTTGAAACCCTCCTTCTATATATTTTTTTATTGTAAAGATATTTCTTGCTACATATAAAGATCATATCAAGTTATTGAAGAACCATATCATTTTATGAATCCAAGCAATACATATCTAGGGTTTATTGCCTTAGCATTCTCCCTAATCCAAGATATCATAGATATATCTTTCATCTAAAGAGGAGTACCACCTCTATAAAAACATAGGGGGATTCATATCCTCGTGAGCTTGTCGTTTCGGTACTAACTGATTCAAACGTCAACATGGATTTGGGTTTGGTCCACAATAGAGAAGTTCCATTAAAAGACTCATCTCAACCTATAATTAGGCAATCAATTGGAAATAACTAATTGCAGTAACTAACTTTCAAAAGATAGGAAAGATAACATACCTGGAACCCTATGTTTGAAGTCGATCTTGTTTGAATACTTTCGCTCCAGAAGTCCTTCACCACGATCTTCTGAAAATCCTGCAAACAAAGAAGTATGCAACTGCAAGAAAGTATTTATCCACTAAGTTACTAAACATAATCAATTCACTTTCTATGTTAGATTCAAAATAAGATACAAATAATCTCATAAAAAACATGATTTAACAAAGAGAAGTGGACGAGAATGAGATTTTTTTTTATTAATAACAACAAAAGGAGTTGGTTATAGCCTATAACTGCTGAAACATGATGTCAGAACTAGGCTCCAAGTTCCTCCACCCAAGGCCCGAGACAATAAGAACTACCTTCAAAGTTTTGTGTTCCTACGGGTCCAAGGAATAAATGGATTTCTTTTCGATGAGATAATGTGAAACACAAATCCTGAAAATAAAGGTTTTCAGAGGGGAAAAACAATCCAAGAAATATAGGGAAACAAGGGGCTTGCAGGGATATAAGGTGTCAACATAAGTTTGCATCTCTTTGATATATTCTTCCTCCATCCCAAGGCTCTCTTTTATACTCCCTTTTGATAGTTGGAGTAGTTTTGAATAGGCTACATGAGGTTGGGAACCTAGGGAACCTGTCAACTCCACCTGGAATATCGAGATTTATTATTTTTTTGAGCCAATTAAACATGTACATGGGTCGGTAACTAGTAAGTCACATGTGTACGTGAGTTGCTTTAAGGAGAGTTGTATATTTAGAAAAATGGGATTTTCTAAGATACTTTTAGGGAGGAAAAGAGGGATTTTTCTCTTGCAAGTAAGGAAAGGTATGTAACTGAGGACAATGAGTCATCATGAGAAGATGTGGTGTCAAATGACGTTATAACATGACCCCTGGTGGGTCATCAAGAATCCATAATCTCAACTATTGGGCATGGAGTTGGTGTAGCAAAAATAACATGGCAATAAAAAATTGGAAGTGTTACCCCCAACCTAGGGGTAACTAAAGATATTATGTCTCAAGGCCCACAACTTGCAGACATGGAGAGACAAAATCTAGATGGACATATCATAGCCTCAGAGGGCTCTTCCTTTTCATTTGATGCATTCTACACATCACCAACAACATCATAATCCAACACACTAGCCTGGTCCCAGAAGGAAATGGGTCTTGATCCATGAGGTAATGATTTTGGGTATCATGGTAAGTGTCACTCTAATATTTGAATAATTTGAACATGTTGCAAAAGATCTTTCTTGAGTACATAATGTTTGCTTGGAATTTATACTCTTTTCCTTATTTAACCTTGGTGGGTGTCATTTTTTCCTAGTAAGTTGGCCACCCTCGAGAATAGGGTGCTACTAGGGGGTTCCTTGAAGAGTCATCATCCATTCCCAATCATACTTATCACCTTCCATACTTATTTCCATTCGTCTCCTTATCTTTTGGGATTTTCAGGTGTACTGAACCAAGAAGGTACTATACCTCATTTCATGGGAATAAGGGGTTGAAGGCCCACAGGGGAAAGTAGTTGGAAAAAGATAAAATCCAAATCATGAACCTTCCAGATTCGCACCCAAGAGGTATTAAAAAATAATGAAGCGTTATCTCTTAAAATCATAAGACCTGTGAAAGCCTAAGCTCACATATATAGATGTCCCACTTGTTGAGGGATCTACACAAGTGTGTTACAAGCTAGACTATACCCCCATGGTGGTATTTTTACCTCTCCCTTCAAGTGACTTTGTCGTACTCCCCCCCCCAAGCTAATAGATTAACCCATAGGGTGTACCCAATGTTTGGACCTTAATTAATTAATGGAAATAAATGGGCTTGAAAAAATGTTTCATAGCAAACGAAGGGAAGTTCACCCTCTACAAAGGCACCCATAAATGAGACAATACATACCCTTGTATGTCATGAACCCCATGCCCATAAGTTAACCCCTCTCCACTTCACATGCACACATGACTTATATAGGTTTCTCTCGGGAAACACCTTGGACCTAGGGAATGATTGTCCCAATAGCATGCCTTGACACCCCTCCCACACCTAAATTTGTTAAATTGTATAATGTCCTTGAGCACTTATTTATTTTGAAAAAGGGGGTTTGATGCATGTTTAGGTGGTTTGATTATTATATGTGGCTTACTTGTTATGCTACTTATGAATCATGGACCCTTGGAGGGCGTACCTATTTTCCTTTGCAACACCTTGCCCAGTGAACATGTATTCATAAGGAGATGATTACTTTAGACCTTCATGAGGGATTGAAGCCCAAGGATGGATGTAAAGACCCCATGCCTGAGGAAAGATCGTGATGTCTAGTTGCATAATGAAGGAAGAGGATGTTGCCTTTGGAGGCACTCTGACACGACCTTATGATGGCTTTCCATCTCCTCCCACTTGGACGTTGGCCCTTGGAGACATAAAGGACACCTTCCTAGCCTGTGATGTCACCTAGGGATGGTTTTGGTGGAGGAGGTCTTGACGATGATGTTGGAATGTGTGGACGAGGATTAAGGCCTTTATAGGCCTAGCACCATGCTTCTCCAGCCTAATGTCACCTCTGTGGAGGCTAACGTCACCCTAAGAGGGATGACATCACCATTGTTAGGGTTATTTTTCAAAGAATTGATTTTATTTTAATTTTAACGAGCAAATCGACATGTAGGATACAAAATGTGAAAAGACACAACTATTGGGTAACTAAGCCAAGATTTTCCATATAAATATGGCTGGCTAAATTCATTTTTTCAACATAAATCTCCTCATTTGGAGAGAGGACTGAAATTTGCGCCCTCTAAGGATTATTGGCTGAAATTTTAAGGTGCACTTTCTTGGAGACTAATGTGGATGCTTCTGGGATCATTTCTTGACGGAATCCTTGGAAATCTAGGGTTTTTGTGCTTGATTATTCTTGGTGAAGTAAGTAAATCTGCAATTTTCATTTCATGATAAATGTTTATGGTAAGTTTACTTGTTCATATTTAAGATTATGAAATTACTTTCTTGAAACCCTAGGAGTAAGAAACATAAGGTGCTTCTTTCTTGCTCTTTATTTGCTAAATTTTTCCTAAAAGGATCTTGTCTAGACAAACTTCTAGAGCCCTAGAGTGCTAGCACTTTAGAAGCTTTGTCTAGTTCTTGTTGCATGAAATATATTTCCAGAGTCTAAAATTAGGATAAATCAATAGGGCCTAGAAGTGCCTACACCCTAGTTGAATATTCTCTTTAAGGATTGGTGCTTGAGGACTCAAGGTGCTACTTCTTAATCTTCCACCTTGTTATCTCTTAGACACGTACGATAATTTATTTTCTCCAAGTTATTGTGTTAATATAATTGACCCCATAATCCCTAAAAGGCACTATTTCTTACTTCTCTCTTGTTGGAAGGTTGATCAAATATTTAACTATATTCTTGATCCAGATTTTATGAGCAGAACAAAATGAATACAAATTATTAAAAGATTCTTAACCCAAAATAATAGAGATACATTAAAATTGGTTTTCTATCCAATAAGGAAATAAGATGAAACTATAAAATGCAGCGGAAAACAAGCTTACTGGAATGGTGGCGGCTTATCTCTGAGAAGAGATGTGACGACTGCGCTCATTCACAAGAAGATGATTACAATGAGGCTCTGAAGGCCTTTTCACAATAAACAGGAATGTCAAAAACCATATACATTCAAAAACCTAACCCTGGGAGATGAAGCGCCAAAAGTCATGTGGGCCCTGTTTGGGTAAGTTAGTACATCAACTTCCCGGGGTCGTAACTTTTGCATACGATCTTCATTTTACGTGCACGATAGCCCGTTGGAAAGGTATCATAGAGGATATTCATTTTTGGGGCTCAATCAAATCCTCCAACTATCATTGAGAAGCTCTATCCCGAAAAACCTTCATTTAGGCCCTCAAAATGGCCCTCGAAGTTAAAAACTGCTAAAAATAGTAAATTGCCAAAATTGTCAGAAAACTATTTTGAGTGAGTTGGAAAAGGTGGATGGCCACCAATATCCACCTAGATAAATCCTCTTTCCTTAGGAATCAATGGTCTCCATTGCGTTGATTTCCCCCATCAGATGAGGAAATTTCTGTTGAATTTGGCCTCGGGTGAGCCACTTGCCTTGGTGCAGGAGCTGCCCTGCTTTGACGACTCGATAAAGTTGGATCCTTTGTTGTCGAGTGCCCTTGATATGTGTGTCCACAATCTGATCAATGGATTCCTATTTCATGCAGTCAAGGTTGATCTTTGTTGGTTTCAAATTCTCTACTATCTCTGAGGTGTCCAATAATGGTGGGAAATATGGTCGAAGGAGAGCGACGTTGAAGACTGGGTGCAGGCCAAGGAAAGGGGGAATGTTGAGCTCAAAATAATTTTCACCCACAACCTTGGGGATGGTGTACGACCCATAACGGAGTGGGAGAAGCTTCCGATGGGGCCCTGTAAGGCGTTCTTTCTACAAGTGCAACCAAACTTTGTCTCCCACCTGAAACTTATGTGGCACCCGATGTTGATCATGGCGCTACTTGTACTTGGCATTATACTTATGTAGAATATCTTGAACATGTTGGCGGATGTGCTGGATCTGATCAATGAACTGGGTGGATTTGTTAGCTTTTGGTGGAGAAGGGGACGATTTGGGTGAGGTGGTTCACAGGGGTAGTGAAACATCCATGGGGCCCAATGGTTGGAATCCCAACCCCACCTGAAAGGGGTTGTGGCTAGTTGAGCTATGCAGGGCTCGGTTGTAGCTATGTCCGACATAGGGAAGACTCTCATCCCATGCGTGGGGGTGTTTTGAATTGTACATGTGCAGGATATGTATGATCATCCAATTGACGACCTCAGTTTGGCCATCTATATGGGGGTGGAAGGCAATGGATTTGGTGAGCATGGTATCCAGCAGTGACCAGAGGATCGACCAGAATGTGCTGAGGAATCGAATATCACGGTCTAAGATAATGGTTTGTGGGATCCCAAAATGTACCCATACTCGTTCAAAGAAGATCTTGGTAGTGGCTTCTACTGTGATGTTCTTCTTGCAGGCGACTAGAATCGTCATCTTGGAAAAGCGATCAACAACCACAAAAACACAATCATTTCCCCTCTTGGTGGATGGGAGGCCCGACATGTAGTCCATTGATATGGATTCCCATGGTCTGTCAGGAGTAGGAAGAGGGGTGTACATGCATGTTTCTTAGTGTTCG
>SNQJ01S0068411.1:104318-128423 GCA_010110895.2 Picea sitchensis | reverse complement strand
GAGGTTTTCTCCCTTTATGGGTTTCCTCATGAATATTTGTCTCTGTGTATATCATATGTGTGATTGATGTTTATTATTTCTGTTGTTCATGTCTTGCATAATCTTGATGATCACTTGGAGAAGATTAATAATATTTTAATAGGCATAAAATTGTTTAAGCACTGTAATAACTGATTCACCCCCCCCCTCTCAGTGGTCTTAGTAATTTCAACAATTGGTATAAGAGCGGGTTCCTTTTATTTAAAGGTAGATCTGTAAGATTAAACATGACAAGTCATGAAGAGAATTCAACCAATAAGCCTCCTTTGTTTGATGGAAAACATTTTGCTTTCTGGAAAGTTAGAATGAGAACATACATTATGGCCTTAGGTGTTGATGTTTGGGATGTAGTAGAGATTGGATATACAAAACCTATTGTGCTAGCTTCCAAAGATGATAAGCTAGAATTTAACTTCAATGCAAAGGCAATGAATGATATCTTGAGTGGGTTTGCTGAAGCTGAGTTTGTAAAGGTGATGCATCTTGAATCTGCCAAAGAGATGTGGGATAAATTTATTAGCAGTTATGAAGGAAATGAGAAAGCAAAAGGTTCCAAACTTCAGACATATAGATTGAAATTTGAACAACTAAAGATGAATGAGGATGAAATAGTTAGTAAATATTTTTTTAGAATTGAGGAGCTTGTGAATGCCATGAAGAGTCTTGGTGAGAATATTGAAGACACACTTTTAGTTCAGAATATTTTAAGATCTCTGCCTGGTAGATTTAATGCAAAAGTTTCTGCAATAGAAGAACTGAATGATCTTAAAATTCTTCTTATTGATCAACTCCTAGGAACTCTAACTGCTTATGAAATGAGGATTAGTAAAGATAAATCCACCACTAGAGAAGCATCTTTTAAAGCAGACAATAATATTGATTCAGAATTATATGAGATTGAGGCTAAATTTGTGAGAAGGTTAAAGAAAGGATCAGGAAAATACCAAGGCAAGTTTCCATTTAAATGTTTCAACTGTGGTAAGATAGGTCATTTTGCATCTAAGTGTCCTCACAAATAAAAATACCAGAACTCTGACGATGAAAATAAATACAAATTTAAGAAATATAATAAAAAGAAAAGTTTGTGTGTAAATAATGATGAATCCTCATAAGACATAGATAGCAATTCATCTTGTGAAGATAAAGTGAATGATTTTATGCTTATGGACATAGGAGACCTTGATGATGAATACACAACAAGTCACATGAATGAAGAAGAAGTTGTGGTTGATATGGAAGGTGAACTAATCAGTGCTTTAGAAGAGATTGACGGGCTCAAACTTAAGAAGAGAAAAAAAAAACAATTCTTGATGCAGTTTGAAAAGAATGGTAAAGAACCAAGTGAATATTTTGTTTTGTTAAAAGTAGAATTAGAAGAAGAAAATAAAATAGAAGATATTCTAAAACAAAAATTAGCAGAGAAGAAGGTGAGATGTGAAGCTCTGGAAGAAGAAGTAGTGAAAGCTAGAAAAGAGTTGGAGAAGTTTCAAGCCTTGTATCACCAAAATCTGTCCAATATCAAAGCCTCAGAAGAACTGAATATCATCCCAAGTAAACAAAGATCTCCATTGATAAAAAATGGTCTAGGTTATGAAAGTGGTTCTAGTAGCAATCAACCAAAAAACAAAGAATCAACTAAGATGATCAAATTTCAAGTCAGCAGACAGTCAGATTATGATCATACTATGCAAACAAAAGTTAATAAAGATGAGTTGAATTATGAACAGGAACAAAGACAACAAAAGATAAAGAAACCAATTTCAAGAGGAAAGTCAATATTTAGGTATCAATTTTTTTTCTATGGTTACTATTATTATTGTTCCAATTTTGGTCATAAAGCTGCAAATTGTGGAATTAAGTTTAGAAGTATGCAACTAAGGAGGTCACATAATGAAAAACGATTGCAACATAGAACTAAACATTCAGTGAGTAGACAACGTCATAACAATTATTTTGATCCATTGTATAATGAGCCTGAATGTTTTTGGTCACAAAGCCTTAGATTGTCATTTGAAGAATTACAAAGTTGATCCAAGAATAAATTTCTTAGCTGAAAATGTCAAAATATGGAAAAAGAAAGAAAGTAATAAGTGTGGGTTAGTACTTTTTGCTCAAAGACAAAAGGATCCTTGGTATATTGACAATGGATGTTCCAAACATATGACTGGAGACAAAAGTAATTTTCTATCTCTAAGTGAAAGAAAATTAGGGAATGTAACTTTTGGAAACGATGCACCAGGAAAAATCAAAGGTAAAGGAATGGTAAGTCTAAGTAATGGAAAAAGGAAATATAAAGATGTGTTGTTTGTATATGGTCTGAAACATAATCTTCTTAGTGTCACTCAAGTTTGTGACAGAGGATGTGAAGTTGTTTTCACTTCTAAAGATTGTAGAATACAATCTGTGAATTCAGGACAGCGGATTGCAAAAGGCATAAGAACATAAAACAATGTCTATGTTTTGAAAGAAGAAAAAGAAGAATGTCACTTAA
Organism: Picea sitchensis; assembly: GCA_010110895.2. Lineage (NCBI taxonomy): Eukaryota > Viridiplantae > Streptophyta > Pinopsida > Pinales > Pinaceae > Picea > Picea sitchensis. Next base: position 125,893 of record SNQJ01S0068411.1, on the reverse strand, counting down.
GTAAGTATGATGAAAGTTGGCTATGGCATAGGAGACTTGGACACCTAAATTTTGATCATCTAATCAAACTTAGAAATAATGGGCAGGTAAAATATCTTCCAAAGATATCAAAGCCATATGATTCTATATGTAAACCTTGCCAAATAGGAAAGCTTACTTGGAAAAAGTTTAAATCTAAGAACTTTGCATCAAAAGAGAAACCTCTTCAGTTAGTACATATGGATTTATGTGGACCATCAAGGAAGCAAGGTACGAGAAAAGAAAATTATTTCATGTTGATTATTGATGATTATTCTAGACTCACGTGGGTTGCCTTTCTGAAAGAAAAATCTGAAGCATTTGAAAAATTCAAAGTGTTTAAGGCTCTAACTGAGAATCAAAAAGGAAAAAGATTGAATTCAGTAAGGTCTGATAGAGGAGGAGAGTTTAGTTGAGGGGACTTCAAAGAGTTTTGTGATAAACAYGGGATCAAAAGAGAGTATACTATTCCAAGGACACCRCAACAAAATGGAGTAGTTGAGAGGAAAAATAGACCAGTTCAATAGATGGCAAGATCAATGATGAATGAAAGGAATATTTCTCAGACATATTGGGTAGAAGAAATTCATACAACTGTACATATTCTTAACAAAGCTCATCTCAAGCCACAAAGTGACAAGACTCCTTATGAACTATGGTTTGGAAGACCTGCTTCAATCAATCATTTTAAAGTCTTTGGGAGTAAGTGTTATATCAAGAATAATGATGAAAATCTTGGAAAATATGATGACAGGGTTGATGAAGATATCTTGTTAGGGTATGATACAAACAATGAAGGATACATATTCTATAATAAGAGGCTTCATAAATTGGTTGATTTAATTGACATAAAAGTTGATGAAGAAATCCCGGTACGAGATGTAAGTAGTGTTGAATCAACAACAAAGGATATAATTGAAGTTGAAGATGAAAAGGTCCAGGAATCAGAAAAAGAAGACTCTGAGTCAGATGAAGATACAAATACTCAGGAAGACTCAAATCAGCAGACATAAACAAAACCACCTCTCAGAATTATTAGAAAGAATCATCCTGAAAAACAAATAATTGGTGATATGAATAAAGGAGTTCAGACAAGAAGGAAATTCATTAAAGACCCAAAACAATCTCATATTGCTTTTCTATCTATGATTGAACCCAAATTTTTTTATGAAGCTAGCGAGCATGATGATTGGATTAGATCTATGAATGAAGAGCTTGATCAGATTGATAAGAACAATAATTGGGATTTTGTTCCTAGACCTGCAGATAAGAATGTAATAGGCTCCAAATGGGTGTTCAAGAATAAAATGAATGAACAAGGACAAATTGTTAGGAATAAATCTAGGTTGGTCTGTAAGGGATATGCACAAGTTGAAGGACATGATTTTGATGAAACTTTTGCACCAGTGGAAAGATTGGAAGCCATAAAAATGTTTCTTGCCTATGCATGTCATAATAACTTTAAAGTATATCAGATGGATGTTAAGTCAACATTTCTTAATGGAGACCTAGAAGAAGAAGTATATATATGGAACAACCTGAAGGATTTTCACTGATAGATAATCCTGACTATGTCTGCAAGTTGAAAAAGGCATTATATGGATTGAAATAGGCACCACGAGCCTAGTATTATAGACTAGACAATTTTTTACAGGACAAAGGGTTCAAGAAAGGTATTGTTGACAGTAATATATACATTAAGTCTAAAGGTGATGATTTATTAGTTGTTTTGGTTTATGTAGATGACATTATTTTTCGATGTACCAATGACCTTTCTGTTTAGTGGTTTTCTAATTCTATGCAAACTGAGTTTCAAATGTCGATGATAGGAGAACTTTCATATTTTCTTGGTTTTCAACTCAATCAGAGTTCTATAGGGTTATTTATCTCTCAAGAAAAGTATTTGAAAGAGATGTTGAAGAAGTTTCAGATAGAATATTCCTATCCTGTTAGTACACCTATGGTGGTTGGTTGCAAGCTCAGTAAAGATGATATTTCACCTGATGTTGATCAAAGAACATATCGATCAATGATAGGCAGTATTTTGTACATCACATCATCTCGTCTTAATATAATGCAAGTTGTTGGAATGGTAGGTCATTGTCAGTCTGCTCCTAAACAAAGTCATTTAGTAGATTTCAAAAGGATATTCAAATATTTGAAGGGTACAATGACTTATGGTCTTTGGTATCCTAGAAATCAGAATTTTCAATTAACAACATATTCATATGATGATTGGGAAAATTGTTTGGATGAGAGAAAGAGCACCAGTGGAGGTGAATTCTTCTTAGGTGATTCGTTAGTAGCATGGCTTAGTAAGAAGCAGGGATCTATTTCTTTGTCAACTACAGAGGTAGAGTACATTGTTGCTGCTACTTGCTGCACTAAGTTATTATGGATGATACAAACTCTTGCATATTTGAAGGTAACTTATACTGATCCCATTCCAATTCACTATGATAACACAAGTGCCATTAGTGTCTCCAAGAATCCTGTTCTCCATTCAAAGACTAAGAATATACCAATAAAATATCATTTTCTCTAAGAGCAGGTTACAAACAGAGTTGTTCAGTTGAATTATATTCCTTCCACAGAGCAAATAGTTGTTATCTTTACTAAACCATTAGCAAAGACACCATTTGAATATTTTCGTCAGAAGTTGGGTGTCATATATTCTTTCATCTAATGTGTTCACCTTGTCAGGGGGAGTACTTATTGATTATCTATTCTATTTTTGGTGAATATTGTTCTAGTTTTTCCATTCATATTTKAAGGGGGAGTGTGTTTCCTTTGTCATCGATGTCAAAGGGGGAGAAATATACTGTTGTGAAAATGTCGAATTGCCAGAATGAAGAAATTTGCCATCAATGTCAAAGGGGGAGATTGTTGGTGAGTTCTTTGTTTGGTGTGTTGTCAGTGTTGTCATTGATGTCAACTGAGAATGGTGAGAAGGAAAGAAGGAATCACAAGACAAAGGTTTGAAAGAAATGACATCAGGAACCGTTGATTATCGTGGATGATAGATCTATGGTGCACATTCATATCAGTGCATGGAAACAAACATAAGTTAACAAAAGAGAGCGGGGGTCATCTCCAAAGTACCAAAATGCAAAATCTCGATGAGATTTGTACCATTGGATCGAGGAATGGTGTGGGCCTTCGATCAGACAACAGTAGAAATGCGAAGTCATGAAGTCCTGATTCACGAAGGAGAGATCTGGACCATTGGATCACTGAGGGTCGTGGACAGTTGATCTGTCATGACGAAGTTCAGAGTTCAGGAGTTCGAACATTGGAGAAAGGAGGAGAGCTAACTTGCGCATTCACGAAACTTGAAGTCCTGAAGTGCTTAGCCCGAAGTCATAGCCATGGTCACATCAGCGGAGAATAAGGGAAGGAGCTAGCGTTGCTAGGATCTACTTCGAAGATCGAAAGTTGGGAGAGCCGAGATAACTCATAGCAGAATAGCTGAAGCGCAAAGTTTTGAAGCGCCTTTTTGATTGGCGAGTGGTCACAACCAGTGGTCATGTGGAGAGTAACGTTGCACCTGGTGCTTGCTCGCACGGATAAATTTCGCGAGGACCTATGGATCAATTTTTTTTTTGCATGTATAATCCAACAACACAGATTAAATAGACAATCTGATCGAAGGGTTATTGTTTCACTTTGTGATTTCTTGATCAGTTACGATTCAATTATATGAAATGAATCATTGTTCTTGGGCGTTTGAGATTCGTAGTGTAACGAATTATGATAAAAAGTATACAAGAAAAATGTCGTGACAGAGTGTTGTTGGTTGTTTTATCTGTAAAACATGTTGAACCATAGGTAATGAAAATAACAGTATGAAAAAAATGAGAAAAAATTCAGAGATGAAGAAAAGAAGTGAGATGGAGCAGAAATGGTGAAAATAGTAGAATGTACAAGAACCTAAGAGCATGAGAAGAATAGAGAAAGAGCAGATGGAAAGAGGAAAAAAGTGAAGATAAGTATGAATAGACAGAAGCAGATCGGTACTGTAGAACAAAAAATAAACCAGCAAGTGGAGCCTAGCATGAACAAACAGAAGCAGAGCAAAATTGCATAAAAGAGAAGAAATGGTAAGCATTGACATATATGTATTGTTGTAAGGTATTATTCAAGAAAATATCTATAATCAAGGTGGTAGGGTGGTGCTAGGGAGGACTGTGGTCCTCTGTTATTCAAGTTGGTGCTTGACTACTGGGATTTGTAGCTTCCATCTAGTTGTGGCTAGAAAACGGGGTGGTAGGGTGGTGCTAGGGAAAACAAAGAGTTTTCTGTGTATAAGTGGAAGTAGGTTCTTCCATCCAGTTGGTGTTGGAGATCATAAGGATCAAATATGATTCTTTCTAGTGGTGCTAGACAATCTTGAGGGTTGGCGCTCTCTACAAGTTGCAACTTGTTAAAGAAAAGGTTGTAGCCTCATTTTGAGTTGGCGCTCAAATATAGATGATGTACAAAACCTAAAAGACTGCCTATCATTCTAAGAAGAAGAGGTTTTATCCCTTTATGGGTTTCCTCATGAATATCTGTCTCTGTGTATATCATATGTGTGATTGATGTTTATTATTTATGTTGTTCATGTCTTGCATAATCTTGATGATCACTTAGAGAAGATTAATAATATTTTAATAGGCATAAAATTGTTTAAGCATAGTAACAACTAATTCACCCCCCCCCCCTCACAGTTGTCTTAGTAATTTCAACAGGGGGGGTATTTCTTAACATAACCTTAGTCTACCCAACCCTTTAGGCCACCAATGACGCCTCCCTTGGGGTAGAATTTATTCTACTCCTAAAAGTGGGGATTTTCTATTGAGGTGACAATGATAAGATATCATGTTTGTTACACTAATCTCCTTTACTTAAATTGGGCTTTGGACAAGTACAGATTGTGCGATAATATGAAGTTTTTACAAAGAAAATATGAACTATGTACAACTAAGAGTAGGCTTTATCAAGAGAAAAAATGTTTGAGATGTTTATCCATTGACTGACAACATCTGAACTGTATCCTTCATGTCCTTGAGCATATAGGAATTATAACCCAAGACTTTTTCAATAGTATGCAGAGAAGGCGTTTCCTTGGATTTGTTCCATAATAATACCAATTTTCCTTTTTGAAAATATTTTTTTGTCACACCCAGATCAAAATATTTATTGATGGTTTGTTGTCTCTGATTCACTTTCTTCAATGCCTCATCTTGTTGTTCTTCCAATTTCATCAACTAATTATATCTTCTATGTAAAGGAGAAACTTCCTCTACATATTCAATATTCACAGTGTATGTCAAAGCATTTAGTTTCATATTAATATACATTTTCCCTTCTTTCCCATACACAAGTGTATATGGTGATATTCTAGTGCTATCCTTTGGTGTCAATCTGTTTCCCCATAATGCATCTATCAATTTCAAATGCCAATTTCTTTGATTGAGATCAATTTCCTTCTTGAGTATTTGGATCAAAGTATTATTTGTAGACTCAACTAAACCAATTCCTTGACGATAATAGTTTGAAGACCGTCTTATTATAATACCAAATTCCCAGCAAAAGTTGGTAAATTTTGACCCAATAAATATTGATCCATTGTCTGTGATAAACTTCTACGAAACTCCAAATATTGATAAAATGCTTTCTTTGAGGAATTTTATAAGCTCTTCTGAATCAAGCCTTTTCAATGCTACTACTTCTTGCCATTTTTTAAGGTAATATGTTGCTATAAGTATATATAAATGACCTTTACTTGATTTCAGATTAATTGGCCCAATTACATCCAATCCCCATTGTGTGAATGGTTCCTCTATTGTTATGGGTTGCAAGGGCATTATTGCCTTCTTCATTTTTCCTGAAAATTTTTGACAGGAAATGCACTTTTTTATCATTGAATATGAATCTTTGAAAATCGTTGGCCAACAATAGCTGGATTTCATTATCCTATGTGTAGTAGTTGTAGGTGCAAAATGTCCACCACAAATTCCTTCATGAAACTTCTCCATCAAGTTTTGAACTCTTGTTGCATTAACACATCTCAACAACATTCCATCAAAACTTCTACGAAACAAAATTTCTGCAACCAACACATACTAATTTTCTTTCATTTTTAGTTTCCTTCCCTCTTTTGGAGACATGCCATTTGGGAACTAGATAGATTTTAAATAGAAAACAATGTCGTTATACCATTCTGGAGTTGATGAATATGTTCTTGTTGAAATTGATATGACCGCATTTAGTGAACCAGTCCCCTCCATAAGTTTGCACAACCCCTGTCCTTTGACTATGCTTTCAATGGCTTGATTTCAATGTCATATTCTTGAATGCAAGAGAATCCCTAGGGATTTGGAAATCCTACACACCCAAAATATTTTCAATTTAATTTAACATTTTCCAAAATTTTAGCAACAATAGAGGTCTCGTATTTTGATTAGTTTGTTCGATAACACATGGCCTTCTTGTATTGTGTCGACTTTGTAAATCTTTCAATCCTATCCCAAGTCTTTCTTAAGTGGGGATGTTAGGATATTTAGACACTTATGAATTTGTTAAGATCAACTTGGTCTAATGTGTCATTAGGTTAAAATGTGATTCTTTAGTTTGCATTTGTAATGCGACGATCACGATATGTTCTAGACATAGAGTGGTGTGATTACTCATATTCTCCTTGATCTTAATGGCTACATTGAATTGTGGCTTCACACCCAATTGGTCCATGATAACTATTTAAAGAGCATGGGGGATCATTTGTGAATTATCAATTGTGAGAATCTCTATTGTAATATTTTTCTTTTGCATTAATAAATTTCCTCAAGTGGCCACATTGGCCAGGGCCATGGACGATTCCCCATTGGTGGTCGTCAATGATTCCCCATTGGAATTTTACATGGTAAAACCCGAATGGGGAAAAATACATAGCCTCGACCAACATGGCCACTTGAGGTAATTTATTAATGCAAAAGAAAAATATTACAAGAGAGTTTCTCACAATTGATCATTGACAAATGACCCTCCATGCTCTTTAAATAGAGATCATGGACCAATCATGTGTTAATACACGAATCAATGTAGTCATTAAGATTGAGGAGAATATGATTCATCGATCACTTTGTCTATAACATATTGTGACCATCGGATTACAAATTCACACTAATGCATACTAAAGAAACACACTTTAACCTAACAACACATTAGACCAAGTTGATCTTAACTAAATCCTAAGTGCCTAAATATCCTAACATCCCCCCTTAATAACAACTTGGGATAGGATTTAAGTATTTTAAAAGGTGAAACAATAGGGGAAGGAAGGAGGCATTAGAGCCTATCCCCCCTTAATGACAACTTCCTGAACTCCTAACATAGATTGAAGTTTGGAAAACTTCACTTCTGTAAGAGACTTTGTGAAAAAATCTGCAACTTAATATTTTGTAGGGAAAAAGAGCACTTCAATAACTTGATCAAGAAGGATATTTATAATGAAGTGCATATGTAGCTCGATGTGTTTTCTACACTGATGTTGAATTGGATCTTTGGCAAGCTTGATGGCACTCTGATTGTCGCACCAAACAGTGGTCATATGTTGTTGCTGGAATCCAAATTATTAAAGGATCTGTCAAATCCACAAGGCTTCTTGAATTGCATTAACCACTGCTTGATACTCTTCTTTTGCTGAAGAAAGAGAAATAACCTATTGTTTCTTACAAGCCCAAGTGACAGGTCCAAAAATAAGGTTGAAAAAATAAGTACCTACAATATACTTTTGATCATCAAGGTCGTCGCCCCAATTTGAATTAGTGAAAGCAACAAACAAAGGACCCCCCCCTGAACTATAATGTATCCCAAACTAAATTATACCCAGGACATACCAAAGTATCATTTTATCTTATTTCCAATGGATTTCATGGGGTGTTTTCATATACCAGGAAACAAGACCAATATTGAAGGAAATATTAGGATGGGTATGAGTCAAATATAGGAGGCTACCAACTAACTGATGGTACAAAGTGGCATAAAATTTAGGAGTATTATAGGTGGGAACAAGTTTGACTCCAAACTGGAAGGGAGAATGCGTTGGTTTAGAATTGTCCATGTAAAAGCAGTGAAGAAGGTCACATGCATACTTAGACTAGGAAATAAAAAAAAATTCCTGGGTTTACAATACTTGGAGGCCAAGGAAATAACACAAATAGCCAAAGTTTGTCATTTTAAATTTCTTTTTAAGGTTGGATTTCACATGGGTTAAAAGTTTAGGGTCACTACCAATGAGGACAAGGTTATCAACATAAAGAAAAAGGATTATGAGATGGCTTCCTACTTGCTTGGTATAAACATTAGGGTCAGAATGACATTTAGAAAATTCAGTGTCAAGAAGAAATCTATCCATTTTGGCATGACAATCTCAAGGAGCTTGCTTAAGACCATAAAGAGGTTTCTTAAGGAGACAAACAAGGCTGAAGTATTTCTAGACATAGCCAAGAGGTTGTTCAATGTATATTTATTCTTGAAAATCCCCATGCAAGAAGGAATATTTAACATGCATCTGATGGACCTCCCATTTATGTGAGGAAACATGGGACATAACAAGGTGGATGGAATTTGTTTTGGCTACGGGGTAAAATGTTTCATTATATTTTATTCCTTCAACTTGAGAGAGCGCTTTTGCAACTAGCTGAACCTTATGCCATTCAACACTTCCATCTACTGCATACTTAGTTCTATACACCCATTTACATCTAACAAGTTTTCTTCCTTTCATAATAGGTACAAGATCCCAAGTATCGTTCACTATTAGGGAACACTATTCTTCATTCATTATTGTGTCCCAATCTGGATGGCCTAAAGATTTTGCAATGTTTTTTGGATCAAGAGTCTCTGAAAATTGATACAAAAGAGAAGAGATCGGCTGGAATTATGAATGTGTCTGATCTTGATCTGAAGGATCAATGGAAATATCACCAGCTATTTCTCCTGTTGAATGAACCCATATTGGAAGTGGTGGTGCTAGTGTAGGTTCATATTCAATGGACTCATCTATAGGAAGGTGAGAAGGCATAGGTGGATTTTCATCCTCACTGTCATCATCTGAAGAATAAGTAATCAGAATAGGAATAGAAGATGGAACACATGTCGAATATGGATCACATGCCAAAGATGGAAAAAACTTCGAATTAGGCTCACATGCTAAGAGATTTTCATAAAATTTAACATCTATTCTAATAATAATTTCATTTGAATGAATTTGAAAAATTTGGTAGCCTTTGACATATTCATAATATCCAACAAAAATGCACTTATCACTTTTAGGCTGCAATGTTTTCCTTTTCTCATGAGGAATGTGAGCCGATGTCACACTACCAAATACACAGAAGTGGATTACATATGACTTAGTTTTATTACATGCTTCTTATGGTGTTATATTTTTTAAAGCTTTTGTGGGAGTGCGATTTACTATGTAATTTTCACGGTTGATGGCTTTTGCCTGATAATGCAGACTTAATCCCTTAGATTGAATCATACAATTAGCCATTTATTTTAATGTGCGATTATTTCTTTCAACAACACCATTTTGTTGTGGTGTACGTGGAACACTATGTTGCATTTGAATGCCCTATGCAGTGAAATAACATGTAAATTTATTTTTCACATATTCACCTCCATTATCTATTCTTAATTGTTGAAGTTGATGTGCATATTGTTTTTCTACAAGGGCCTTGTAGGCCAAAAACTTGTCAAAAAAATCACTCTTAAGTTTAATAAGAAAACTCAAGTGTGTCTAGAGAATTCATCAATGAAAGTTAAGAAATAATTGTACCCATAGAAAAAAGGAGAATAAAGTAGACCATAAAATCACTGTGAAGAAGCTACAAAGGGGTCGAGGCGTGCCAAGTGGTGTATTTTCCAAAAATGTCTCTATGATGTTTTCCGAGAAAACAACCGACACAAACACCATCTCTGGAAGAAACAAAAGAAATAATAGTCACCGTGTGTTGATTACATATTTGTTGCAATGAACGATATTTTAGATGACCAAACAACTTATGCCAAAGTTTTCTCAAGTCATCGCTACAACTTATGCCAAAGTTTGAAAACCAGAAGTAGAAAGTGGATGTCCATGAGAAGAAGAAGAAATAAATCAATACTAATGTTGTGCTTCTTCATTGCTACTTGTAAGGATTCCATATTTTTAAAATATTTAGACTCCACATGACCATCTTTCCCACAAAAGTTGCAATGCCTATCAGTTTTCTTATTTTTGTATTTTGATCCTTTGTCACCATTAGGAGCATAAGCTAGCAGAGAGATTTTGGGACCTTTGTTTTGTTTTTTGTTGGGCCATTGAGGATTTGTTGGATGTACATGAAGCGTTGATCACTCCAAGTTGCACAAGCTTATCTTGTTCTCAAATCAAAGATTAAAAAAAAGACTCAAGAGAGGATTATTTATAAGCACTCCCTAGAGCTTCTATGGTGACATAAAAGGTAGATACAAAGATAAAATATGCACTACCAAGATTAGCAAGAATAACCTATATGCATTGGTCATTCTTCAGATCTATTTTGCAGTCTATACATAAAATTCTAAGTGTTTTGAACTTAGATAAATAATCTTCAATGCAAGGAAAATCATTGGGACTTAAAGTCATTAACTGATTTTCTAATATTTGGTGGGATTGAATAATATTTTGTTTACCAAACACAACTTGAATATTTTCCCAAGCTTCATCGAGGGAATCAATTCCTTGAAGGTGAAACCTTAATTCAGGAGAGATGGACATTCTGATTAGTCCATGTGCTTCGTCATTATTACTATCCCATTTAGATTTAATTTTATCATCAGTGGGTTCTTGTTCTTTTTGTAAGGTAATCCAGTACAATCCTTTACTTCTTAGTACATACTCCTTATGGGATTTCCAGGAGAAGTAGTTGGTACTGGTAAGCAAAAGATCACTGGGAGAAGCCATATTAAAATATGTAGAGAATATGGATTTAAAAGATGAAACTGATGGTCTAGATGGAAATATCTTGAAAAAATAGCTTGTTTAAAAAAAACGACATTGAAAACGGACTTCGAACGTGAAAGTTATGCACTTAAAAAAAAAAAACATAAACGATAACCAAAGAGCCATGTGGAAAGTAGAAGTTGTTCTACATGGTGATGCTCCTCCTTATATAACTTTTCCTATAAGCTCACTTTTACAAATATGTTACTTATGAAGTGACCCACTTTTATAAAATAAGTGGGAATTATGTTTACAATGAAGTTACTTTGTAAATTAAAGTTGCATGCAAAAAAATAACTAAAAATAATATCAAAGTTATTTATAGTGATTTGCTTTTATAATGTAAGTGAAATTCACTTTACAATGAATGCACGAACGTTTTCAAAAAAGTAACAAAAAAAAGACTTTAACTCAAGACCTCTTACTAAATAAAACAACTTTCAACAAAGTGCAAAACACATTATATTTTTAAGGAGGATGGGGGGTTTTGTTGTTGTTGTTGGAGCTCCACCTCAAAGTGTGTGCTTGAAAAAAATTATTTTCATGCGTTCGAACACAAAAAAAAAAATCACTTCTCGACAACAACAAGGGGTTAGATCTTGGTTAGCTTACCCAGAAAATGCAAGTTTTCTCTCAGTTTCCATGTGTCTACACATTCACCTACTTGCATCAACATTTTTCCCCGTCACTACCTAGTCATTTCCATGTCAGCATATAGATGATGATTGTACCTACCACGTCATCATATGGATGACAGGTGGCACTTTTTTTATTGGTGCAAATGGACCCTTAAAAATGCCATTTTCGTATGACATGTGCCACCTTATTGTGTTACCACATCACCATGATGATGTTAGCATGACATCACTTTGTCCATTGTACAACATGTACAGACAAGTCATGTGGCATCTTGTGGGCCTGCCACATGGCATCCTGTGGGGTTTCCACGTGGCACCCATGCTTTGAATTTTCTTGTAAACTTCAAACGACCATAACTTTCTCATATGAACTTCATTTGAGCAATTTCAGATTGCGTTGGAAATCCCTCGTTGAGCTCTACGCAATGAAGTCATTTTTCAAGAGCATTTGAGAAGATCAATATTTGAGCATTCTTGGATCCTCCTGGATCTCTTTAAGTGTTCTAAATCCTCTTGGATCACACATCCCCATTGAAGAAATTTTGGACCTCCAAAAGTATGGATCATTCAAAAATTAAGTGAGGATATTTCCACCTCACTTGTCCAATATCATCCATATTTCCTTCTTGGATAACGATCACCTGAATCATCACAATAATAATGAAGACTAAAACAACATTTTTGACCAAGTTAATCATTCCATTAAATTCACAAACTCTGTCATTCATTGTTGCATCTACTAACCATACTCCATTGAAAAGTAATAAACTGCACAACAAAACTAAATTTACATATGTGAAAGATAATGAACCATCAACATATTTTCCCTTTTTAACAGGAACACCATCAAACAAAGGACTTGTTTTAATTTCAATTGTAGGTTGTAAATATGGATCCTGGATACTAGCATTAACTAGAATTTTCACGTTCCCTATAGTGACAACAATCAAATTAGTCTTCATCTGATGAGCTCTCACAATGAACTCAATCCCATCCTGGAAAAGATGATACTTGTTCTGTTTCCTGTAGAAAATGGCCTTCATGTCATACAAGTATGGAATTCCCAAAACCATCCTACAAATTTCAAGTGGAACCATGTATAAGTATACCTCATCAATGAAACTGGATGTGATCACAAACTGTAACTTGCATTGCTTAGTTACCTATACCTGAGCATTATCACATATCCATACCAAAGGATATGGTCTCAGATGAGGCCCAAAGGATACTATCTCGGATGAGGCCTAGTTTCCAATCCCAAATTTTGAACAACTTGCTCTAAAATAAGATTCACTTTTGATCCACTATCAACAAGTGTATCAATCTTAGTGTTCTTTGAATTAACTTGTAAATGAAACATGTCATTTATTTTCCTTCCCTTAGGGATTATGTTATCCCTTGAAGAAGAAGTATGCAAACTGAAACTTGCAACATAAGATTTACCTTTAATGCACATAGTTGTAACCTTAGTTTCATCCTCAGAATCTGATCCAAGATCCTGAACTATGGTTGTGGCCTTCTTTTTACCCTTCTTAGGCTGAGCTCACTTTGGTTTCAATTCTGGATGTGAATTGCAACAATGCTTCTGATCATGTCCTTTATTTTTGCAATGAGAACATGTAGGATTCTTCTCTTCATCCTTCTTCAATGTAGTTGTCTTCTTACGCTTTCCTTTTTTATTCAACTTCTCCTCGAATTCATGTGGCTCCCCTGACACATCCTCAACAACATGTTTCCCTTGGTTGGATTCAAGATGAGTAGCTTGTACTGACACTTTGTCAATATTAGTAGTATTAAACATCAATATAGTATGTCAAATATATGAGTGCATACCACCAATATACTTTAGAAGAGTCTCAAGAGTATGTAATGGAATTCCCAAAGACCATGCCTTCCTCTTAAATTCATGTGTATAAGATTGAAATTTTTTCCCTTTTGTTTGTCTTAAATGTTACCAAGCAATCATTGATGTTTGCATATAATTTAATGGATAAAATTGTTTTTTTAATGCAACAATAAATTCAATCTATGAAGAGATGATTTTACCATGTTGAATAAGATCAACTTGTGTCTGACTCTCCCACCATGTAAAAGTTGTGTTGCTCAGGCGAAGAGTAACCAATTATATCCTTGCAGTATCATGTATTATTTTATGTACCCCGCAATATACTTCAATCTATTTGACCCAATTATCCAACTTCTCTGCATTCAACTCTCCATCATAAGTAGGCAAATCAAACTTTACATCTAGCTTTAATAAAGGCAAATCATGAGAATGCGAAGACTTCTTAGAATGCATTTTCCTCTTATGAGAAGAATGATCACTTCCATCACAAAAATATGATGATGATGATGATGGGGATGAATGAGACTCTGGAGGTTCTTCACCTTCTCCTTCTCCTTTAAATGCTTCATTTTTTATTGATGTATTTTGTTCCCTGGCCTTATTTTGATCCTCATACAGTTCTTCCATCATATCCTTCATCAAGTTAAATTCCTCGAAGAAATAATATTCAGAGTCGTAAATACCTAACCTTATTGTTGAATCCATTTCCCCTCTTCAAGTGAAGCTCCTTGAACCAAATTCAGGATTATAACTTACAAGCTTGCCTTCACCTCGCTTAGATTTGGACATCATAAGAATTCACTTGAAAATACATGTCAAAACCAGTTATGATACCAACTTGATTTGAAAATCCTTAGATGTCAATTAGTTATTAAGTATATATAAACATCTAATCATATTCGTAAATGAATATCATCTTTGACTATTTACAAATAACATGCAAGTGTCTTACTTATCCATAAACTTCAATAACATTGATGAATAACTTGCAGAAACAAAATGTTAAAATGAAATAAAATAAGATCAACAACAATTCAAATGGCACATAAAAAAATTGTTAACGAAGTTCACACATCTTGGGCTACATCTCTAGGTCCCTTTTTAATCAATGAGGCCGCTCTTTAATGCTCAAATGCCAAAATTACAATGAATGGACTTACAAATAGAACGTTTTTGAATACACCTTTCAATTCTGCTATTCAATCCTAGAAACAGAGGTCACCACTAAATTCCTCTCGAAATTCTGAGAAAAATGAGTATAAACTTGACTGTGTTCTAAACATATGCTTAAATACCCCCTTTGGCATGCATAACAAGATTATGGGTCGCATAATAGAAAATGAAATTAAGAATTTCATACAAAACACTTTTACATAGCACTGACATCACCATTAGATTCCTCTCAAAATTATGAGAAAAATGAGTAAAAGCACTCTATACTTTCCTCGAAGAACTTAATAGCAAACAAAACGAGACAAATCCAAAACTAGGGACACTTCTTGCATGCAAATCGAGGCAGTCATCTGTGGCACGAATTTCTATGTCAAAACTTGGCATACAAATCCATGTCTCGTACTCTACCCAGATCTAGGTTTATATAGGGTAAGTCGTCCTAACTTACCCCCCTATATTCCTGGTCTACTTAACAAAACCTTTCAATATAATTTGTCGGTTTTCTATAACAAGACCTCCATGTGGCATATTAGTAAGAGGTTATAATTAAGACTTTGGAATATCCCATGGAATATTCTCCCATAGGTCATGGGTTTGATTCTCATTTGACCCAACTATTTTGATTCTCCTTTAGCCATTATTGGCCTATCGGAGAGTGCCACATGGCACTCTTTGGTTGGTCCACCTCTCTACATAGTCACATGCTTGCATCATCATTCTGCCATGTCACTACCCATTCATTTCCACGTTAACATATGAATGCTTACTATACCTGCTATTTCATCGTATAGATGACACGTGACACTTTTTTATTGATCCAAATCAACCCTCAAAAATGCCATTTTCAGGTGACAGATGGCACTCTGGCATGATGCCACATCACTATGTTGACATCACTCTGTCATTTGTATGTCCTGTACAGACAGGCCATGTGGCACCCTTGCTTCAAATTTTATTTTAAACTTCAAACAACAATAACTTTCGCATACGAACTCTGTTTGCGCCTGTTGAAACTTCACTGGAAATCTCTCGTAGAGATTTACGCAATGAAGTCATTTTCAAGAGCATTTGAGAATATCATTTTTTGAGCATTCTTGGATCCTCCTAGATCTCTTTGAGAATTATGAATCCTCCTTGATCAATATATTAGACATGTTGGTTTTCATCTGAATGAGTCCGATGATACTTTATATTTCCCGATGCAAAGTTAGGAGTCATTGATCATTTTTTTCTATGTTGATGATATAATCATTACAGGTAAAGTCCACATCAAAGAGGTAAAATAAAACAAGAACTTCAAAAAGGGTTCAAATTTATTAACTTGGGGCTACTTCAATGGTATCATGGAGTAGAAGTTACTCAACAACCTTGGAAAATATTACTTAGTCAAACCAAGTATGCAATCAAATTGTTAAATTTTTTTGGCATGGAGAATTGTAAATCCTATCTTACATGGAGTAAAATTTAAAAACTTTCAAAATTTGAAACGGGGATTGGTGAAAAATACTGTTATGAACACAAATAGATATAAATGTATATAAATAAATATAATTAAATAATAATACTTAATATTAAATAACTAATATGTAATCAAGGGTCACATCCCTTGACAAAGGGTAACACCATTATGGAAACTATAAGTGCCATTCTTGAATAAATGAAGATTAAAATCAATGAGGAACTTGAAAACTCTATAATCGAATCTAATCTAATCCCTATGAAAATGAAGTTTGATAATAATATCTACAATGATGATGCATATGATAGTTTCATTGGAACAAAAGGACTCCGTGAAGAATTAAAAGATTATGGTATGGTGGACATGGCACCCAGTGATGCGAAGAGTAGACAGATGAAGTACACAAATGCTTTTGACATGGTCATCTCTCCATATGCTAAAGGGCTAATTGAGTATTGGTCTCTTGCAACACTTAAGTTTCCAGATAAAGGAGTAAATTTCAAGTTTAAGATAGAGACAAACCTTTACGATTTGGTAAAATCTAAGATGACCATTTAAGCACTAGAGGTTAGTCCTAATGGTAAACAATTTGTGACTACATCACTTTATCGATGCATTCGAGTCTTTTGGTTTCTTACAGGGAAATTAAGATGGACATATGATGAGTCTCTCAAGGTTGCACAAGACTTACATAGAAGTGATGTCCCATTATATTGCTTGGATGCAATCGATTTTGGATGATGGATGGTTGTGGAGAAGGACATAGAAAAAACAAAAAATGTACCACGACCAAATGATTTTTTTTATGAAAGATGTAATTTTCTATTTTATACAATGCTCTTGGGTATAAAGATTGTAAATCTGCATACAAATAAAGTGGCAAGAATCCTTGGTAAGTTAGAAAACAATGAAAGATTTTCGCGAATAGCTTTATACCAGGGGGAAGTGGCAACAAAAAGGTAAAGATAATGCCCACAACTGCTACAAATGTCATGGAGAATTGGGAACCATATGTGGACCCTATTGTCTTGTGTTTTGTGTTATCACACTAAGTTGCCTTGGGTCTCTGAGTTTGTTTTTGTTTAAAAAGAAAATTAAAAAAAAAAAACCCTTAGATTCTTATTTTCTTTTTAAAATAAATTTCTCATCCTTTAAATGTTATTTATGATAGGACCCCTTAGGATGACTAAACCATTGAGTCATAGCTCATGTGTTGATCCACAATTCAATTTTTGGTCCTTAAACCCTTATGAGCTCATGGTTTATTCTTTATGTCCCCTCTCATGATTCATCCCTAGGTTGATACCTCCCATGACCAGGGTGATGTGACACACCTCTCTCATCACTCATGACCTCGCATGCATACCTCATCATCCCCACTCACCTATCCAATCATTTTTTATTTGGATAATGCTACGCACTCAATAGGCATTTCCGTAGCGCCTATCACAATTATCATGCACCCACTCCAATTCATGATTGCCACGAATGATACCTTAACCTTTGTTTTCAGTTCCTGAATTCAGTTGAAATGTTTTCAAAAGATATTGCATTTATGATCCTTGGTAATGGTTTCTAAATTTGAAAGTTCAACAGTGATGCGCTGCGTAAGTTTGCCAGTTCAGATTAGATGATCGCATGCCCACTAAATGCAATGCTGTGAGAGATTTCAAGGCTGAAGTTTCCTCAATCTCATCCTAAGTTTGCACCGAGGAGCTCAATAGTTTTCGACTTCATAGGTATCCTGTGCAACCTCCTTCGCATATTAATTTTCATAGGAGATTTGTGCTCGGGTTTCGTTTTGCTAAGCTTGCAGGGTAGTATGGGAGCCATATTTGCATTCCTGTAAACATATTCGCTCATATCCATAGTCTGATTATTGTGTTTAGTCATAGCCTTTGAAAGTCACAGGCCTGAAATATCCCATCCTCTGTGTATGCGTTGCACTACGCAGAGGCACTGCTCAAACCTCTCTGATTATCCTTTGCTTATTTTATAGAATGCATAATTGTTACACAGGCGCTACCCACAGGCGTTGTGTGATATCTTACAGAGAGAAGGTTTACACACATGTGCTACTCAATTTTTCAACAGAGGACAAATGTAGCCGCAGACATGCAGCACAGGGGTGATACCCACAGGTGCTACCTTCTCTCCTTGTTCCATTCTAGGGGGCGCTACACAGAATTGCTACCCAAGGGAGTAGCCAGGACTAAGCCAACAATTTTGGATAAGTTAATAATGGATTAAATGACAGAAGTAGTAGTTGGCATGCAGAGGACAAATACAAGCTCCAAAGGGACACATGGAAAAATAGGAGTCGAGCAGCAAAAGAGGATCAAAGAAGTTAGAAGAATGATTGGGTTTAGTCACCAACACTTCCCTGTTTTATAGCATAGGTTGTTATCATAGTTGTTAGAATAAATAAATGTTCTGATATTTTTAAGGAAAAGAGGTCAGCTCGTACCTCCAACTGCTGCCTCCCTTTATTGTTATAAATAGATAGGTGAATTTCTTTAATGGGTGGGGATGGTAGAGCAAGGCTCCCAAGAAACTGTAATATTTTTATAAAGTGACTGTGATCTAGTATGTACTGGACTTAAGACTTTTTGACTAATAGAAATCATCTCTTATTTTAGACTATTTGCTTCAAATGCTAAATGTTCATATTCAAATGCTTCATATGGATGACTGTGGTAATGATGTGATGGATGTTTGATCATTTTATTGTCATGGTGTTTATTTAGCTCCTTAGTTTCTAATTTCAAGAAGATCTTGTTTTTAGAAACTTTCTTCCTTTGGGATTTTGTGGACCTGTTGTTTGCAGTAGCTCTTACATTCTTCTCATTCAAGTCTTCCTTCTATCCATATTTACTCCCAAACTACTAGTTGAAATTAGCCAAGACCTTATTTGTTGTTACATGTTAGCCTTGTTTCTGAGTGAGGATATTATCATTCCGAGTTTTTTCCATTTGACCTTTCAAAAAACACTCATACTTTCACATATCATCTGATGGGTACTGGGCTTACTTTCCTTGCAATCAGAAAGTGACTCCTAGTGCTAACATTTTTGGTGTCGTTGTCAGGGAACGATTTGAAGACTTTTCCCTAGGATAGAACGACAATGCTTACTAGCTCTCAAGGTGCATTTGGACTTAGTATTTTGAAGATTTCATCTTGCACTCGACGACTCCATTGATTCAACTTTGGCACCTAAAGGCAGACATATGAGATCAAATCCACAGTTACCTTTGGTTCCACTTGAGGCTGACCCAGAGAAGATAATACAGAAGGGAAAAGCTTCTAAAAAAGGTTTTTCTACTGCTACTACAAGTGCTTCTGGTTAGTTGCTTGATTCCACTCTTGATACTCCAGTTGTTTTATCAAGTAATCTTCCTTTATCTTCTGCTGAAGTATCTAAAAAGCTATATTTTGAAGAGTTTCCTGTTGAATACTCTACCTTTGAAACTGAATTGAAAGAAGAAAACATTGATATGTTCTCCTCCCTTGATATTGAGAAGTGTTTCAGTCTTGATATTTTTGGAGATTTCCCTACGTTAGGTTTTGCTACACCTCTCTCTGTTAAAATTTTAGCTGCCCAAGAAGTAGAAAATTCATATCCTTCTCAGACCTTACCATCCTCTTCCAAGACTCCATCTGCTGTTGTGAAGATTGAAATCTCCCCTTTGTCCTTTTCTCTTTCTCCTAATCTGCACACAACCAGATCTCCTTCTCCTTCTTGTTCACCTAGAATCCAAAATCAAATGACAGTTGTTAACCCCCCTGCAAATAGGATGGATCCCATAGTGGCTGCAAGATATGCCCCTCTAGTCTTGCCTCAATCAATGAATGCTCTTTCCCCTGGAGATTATTTGAAATACATGCCCAAGTTTACAAGAGAAGAAGATATAATAGTTGAGGAACATCTTGTTGCTTTCTATAGCTATGCATATAACCAAAATATTGAAAATGAAGATGTTTGGATGAGAGTTTTCATCCAAATCCTTTTTGGTGAAGCTAGGAAGTGGTTTAGGGGTCTCGCCCCTGGATCCATTATGGGTATTGAGGCATTGGATGAAGCCTTCTTGAGGCACTAGGGTGACAAAAAGGATTTTCTGTATTATATCACCGAATTTGGATCTTTGAAAAGGAAAGAAGGAGAGTCTGTCTTTGACTTTTCTAAAAGGTTTAACAAAATGTACAAGAAGATCCCTGATGAGATAAAACCCACCGAAACCATGGAAAAAATCACTTATGCCAGCGATTTTGACTCCGAGTTCTTCCTTCTATTGAGAGAGAGAAGGTCACCTTCCTTAGTTCAGATGTAGAATGTTGCCTTAGAGGTAGAATCCAACATAATTGCTTCAGATAAGCTTAGGGGGAAATCTGACAGAGATAGGAGGAAAAATAGAGTTGAAGCTTCCACTTCTGACTCTCCTGTTGTTCATTCACAGGTAAATGAGTTGATCAAATTAGTAAAGTCCCTTTCTATTGAGATTGAGAATTTAAAATTAGAAGGAAGACATCCATATAGAAAATGATAGTAGATATAATTTGAGATCTAAGAAGAATGAAGAAAAAAGTGTTGCCCCTAATCAACCTATTCAGAAAGAAAATTCTTCCAAGACTGTGACAGTGAGCAACAAGGAAAAATATTATCAAAACCCACAACTTATGATCAGAAATCCTCCTCCTGAAACCAAAGAGATTTTGAAGCCTTCCCCCTCCTTTAATTTTGAGAATGAGATCCAGAAAATTAGGATCCCTGTACCATTTTTGGAATTGATAAAAAATGAAGAATAAAAGTATCTGACCAAAATGTTACAGCCCGATGCCTCTCCTAATTCCACTGATTCAATAAATCTGCAAGATGAAAAACCAGTTGTGATTTTAGGCCCTTTGATAGAAGACAAAGATGAATCATCCCCTCCCTTCTATACTTCTCTCAATATTCATGACAAGGTGATGCATAACTATCTTTTGGATTCAGGGGGCTCCCATAATCTTATGCCAAAATCTGTTATGGATGAACTTGGACTGGAAATCACCAAAACCTATCATGACTTATATTCTTTCAACTCTAGGAAAGTAAAATGTTTGGGCGTCATTAAGGATATGGTTGTGACTCTATTTCAGCTGCCCATGAAAAGTATACTTATGGATGGTGTGGTCACTGATGTTCCTCCCAAGTTTGGCATGCTCTTGTCAAGGTCTTGCATAAAAAGAATTGGAGGAACCTTGCATATGGATCTCTCATATGCAACTATCCCGATGTTTGGTGGGGAGCATAGAAGAGTTTACAGAGAAGCCCAACTGGCTTACATTATTAGTGATGAAGCAAAAACTGCTAATCATCATGTTTTTTCTCTTGATACTGATTTGGGGTCCAACATTTTGCAGCTCACTGATGCTCTTGAAACTCCTCTT
>SNQJ01S0068411.1:68758-104308 GCA_010110895.2 Picea sitchensis | reverse complement strand
GGTCTCCATGTGTACTTGTAGATGCCAGGTAAACATCACCTCCTTCTTCAGTGGAGGTTTTTTCCTCTGTGGAAGAGGTATTATCAGATCCCTTTGGTTCAACCTTCTTAGACTTGCAATCTTTCTTATAATGCCCGGTTTTAACACACTTCCAACATTTCCTCAAAGATTTTCCTGGAGAATTAGATCTACCTTTAGATTTAGGTATCCCTCCTGAAGGCTTGCCAGGATTCTTGTCTTGGGTACGACCTCTTACAAATAAAGCATATGTGCTATGACTATCCATGCTTTTCCACCTCATCTCTTTAGATAACAAGGATGAAACTACATCCTCATACTTCAATGTAGATTGAGTGGTACTACCAATTTCTACAACTAGATTATCCCAAGAGTCTGGAAAAGAACATAATGAAGTAATACATTTATCTTCTTTTGCAATCGTAATATTAACAGAGAAAAGTTGACTTACCAGATTATTAAAGGAATTTAGATGTTCTGTCACAGAATCTCCATCTTCCATCCTAAGATGATACAACTTCTTTCGAAGAAACAACTTGTTTACTAGGGACTTTGATTGATACAAATTCCCCAACCTTTCCCATAGTTCCTTCGTTGTAGATTCTCCTGAGACATTCAACAACACCAAATTTGCCAGGCAGAGTCGAATAATACTCCTTGCTCTTCTGTCCAACTTCTCCCAATATTCCTTCGACATACCAGTAGGTGGTGTACTAGTAGGTTGTGTACCAGTAGCTTGTGTGCTAGTAGACGGTGTACCAGTAGGTTGTGTACTAGGATCCACAACGATCCATTATTCTTTGTCTACAAGAAGGTCCTCCATATTGAGCTTCCATAGCTTAAAGTTTTTACCATTGAACTTCTCTATCTCGATTCTAGAAGAGCTCACCATTCCTCTTTCTACACTTGAATAACCACTGCAAAAGCTCCCACTAAACCCAGTTTTATCACAAACCCAAGATCAGCTTGATCTATCAAGACCGAGCCAAACCCTCAGCAACAAAGGCGTCCCTCTGAAGCCAAAGACAAGCTCTGATACCACATGTAAGTTTTAAACCTGTGAAGTAAAGCAATGCATATATATTCTTAAGAAAAACAAAATTTAATCAATGGCTCATACACAAAGTACACAAAGATTTTATACCGGAAACCCTCAACTAGGAAAACCTTTCTTATATTCATATATCGAATTCCACCATTCACCATACAATATATACAATGTTTTTAGGTATTCCGTAGATACCAAAACCCTAATCCCTTAATCCGGGATTAATTTAGTAAACTGCTAAAAATAGCAAAATCCACAAAAAAAAAAATCTGGGCGCTGCCTCGAATGTTGCGCGTAACCAGGGGGGGGGATACATGCCCCCCCCCTGGGACCCCAATAGGAAAGCGCCCGACGCACATGACACAAATAACACTACTAGATGGATTATCATACGCAGTTGTCGAATCTGACGCACCCACACACACACATGCAAAGAATATAACACATACCCAACAATTAGTCCTTGGTATTCCTTCATCCTCCAACACTTCTTGGCACCATAGTCAATCGTATCAACTCTATCCTCATATATGAATAGTCATTTAGGTATATTTTTCATATTTGGATGAGTTTATTTGTGATCTTGTTACACATGAATTCATTGGAAGTACACTTGAGGAAAGGTTTCCTTTTTCAAGAAGGGTAGGTGTAACACACCGAAACCCTTAAAGATCCTTTCTAGGGATGGGGCCTCATTTTTTTTCACTTTTCTTTGGTTCATTTTTCATCCATTACTAAGAAATACCCTCTTATTCTACTTCCCCGAAGTTTACATCTCCCACTACGTGCTTAAACCATCTAGTGGGGTCCTCCTCATTACCTCAGGCTGAAAACCGGGAGCTAAGAGTCTTCTTAGCAAAGGTTTTGTCACTTCGAAACTCCCAGACTTTGGGAGTTCCAATGGTGTTGTCGAATTCCAAGATCATCGAATAGCAGAGGAAAGTCAATGGTCCACATCCTCTGCTGAGATTCTACGGTTAAAAAGGGGCTCGAAATTCGGCGCAAAACACTCCTTTTTCCTAATCCTTGAAGTCCCAAAATATCACCACGTGGCCTTAGCCCTTTGGAGATCGGTATACAACATTTAACGTCCTATGTTTCAGCATTTTGACAATCACCAGTCGTCGTTGGTTCGTCGGCATTCAACGATCGACGATCGTTGTTGGACCTTCCTTTATCAACCTATACTCAAATATTATGAATTCTTGACACGTGGGTTTGGCCATTCGACGATCGACGATTTACATTGAATGTTCCTATATTATACCACTCTCTAAATATTCTGAATGTCGAAGTCATCCAAACTCCCGGAGTCCCAAATACGTCACCAACCATGTTGGCCAGGTGGGCATGAACCGGAAGATGACACGCAGCAAGGGTCGAGGGATGACATGTGTCCTCATTAGGAAGTGACACATGTCATGCTCTAATAGGCATAAGGGGTCGGTGAATCAACCAAATATGGGTGACACATGGCACCTTAGTTTCATGCCCAAATCACCCAAGATGATTTCAGTGAGCCACGTCAACCCCCATCATATGGTTGGGATTTATCCACATGGATCCATAGATCCACAGTCTTCGTTACTTCGCGGCTCTAGGCTTTGAATCTTACCAACTCCTCTTGACACAAATCCCCCGAAGATCCAAGTCTCTGGACTCTCGGACCTAGTGCCACGCATCCTCTTCCTACCAATGGTCGAGGATTACTTTGTCGTTTGCGACTTCGTGAGTTTTCACACCTTGAAAAATCTTGGCCAATTTCTCCCAAAGTACTAAGTCTCTGGACTATAGGGTTGCTTGCCACGTATCCCCTCATCCGATGACTTTAATTCAATGAAAAACCTTAGACATGGGCAAGTAGGGGCCACGTGTCGCTCCACGACGCGTTCCCGGTTGGTTAGGTAATCGAAGGTGGGATTTTCAGATCAACGACTGAGAGGGATCTCGAAGGATCCGAAGATCGACGGTCCATGTCTCTTTGGCAATTCGACATTCGAGAGTTCGATGTGTATCTCCTGAATCTCCCTCCGTACCACGCCGGGTCTATCGCCACGTGTACCTAGCATCTACAACCAGGATTTAATCCATCTTGCAAAGTTTTGGGAAAACAGGCGCATCCGTATACCACCGAATACCCGAAATTCTAGATAGTCATTGATATGTGGACATTTGTCCCTCCATTTTCAGTGGTCCAGATTAACTCTGTGACTCCGACATTCAGGAGTTTCAGAACTAGACCACTCCTATTCTCCCGAAGTAGCACTTCGTCAAAGAGTTTAACGCTTTCCTTCCTACGTCTGATCTAACGAATGAGAGAGATCCATACTGAATCCCCAGATCGATGACCCTCATCAATTCACGACTTTGGCCTTCGACTATTTTCGAGTATTGTGGAGTCATAATTCCCAATGTCCCAAAGCTAAAAGAGCTAGCTCCTTTCAGACTAGCGCAAGGTTCCTAGGCTCTGGTCACATGGGTCCTTTGGGAAATATTATGGGCTAGGAACACATAATTTTTCATCAAATGGGTTAAGGACAAGGGAATGATCCCTCGATCAAATGGGTGGTTAGGATGTAGGGAAATTCCCTTCTCCGACAGAGATGAATGTGACAATCCTGCTAAGGCGAATTCAAAGGATGGGCATGACTTAGGCGTTTTAGTTGTCTATAATATATGCATAGTCTGAGTGTGCCATCTTTATTTTTCACAAACAAGGTTGGTGCTCTCCATGGAGACACACTAGGCTGAATATATCCTTTGTCCCACATCTCCTTCAGCTATAGTTTGAGCTCAACTAGCTCTCATGTACTCATTCTATAGGGTGTTCTAGACATTGGCACCGCTCCTGGTACAAGTCTATTGAAAAATCAATATCCTTTCTTGGAGGTAGACCTGGCACCTCTTTTGGGAGTACATATTTATATTCTCTCAATATGGGATGGTCCTCTAGGATGGGTTTGTCATTTTCAACATAGTTTAGTACTTGTATTGCACACAAGGGACATCCTTTTCAACAATACTTCTTCATTGGGAGGGTTGATATTTGTCTCAATGAGACAGGATTTTGAATCCCTTGTAGGGTTACCCTTCTTCCTTCCTCACTTTCACACTCCAAAGTTTTACTGTAATAGTCCAACTTGGTCTTGTGTTCATCCAACCAGTCCATGCAAATCAACAGGTCATAAGATCCTAGAGGAAGTATGTTTAGGTTCGCTTGGGTGGGAAACCCACTCATGAAAATTTGGCATGTTGGTATGACCTCTATTACTTTTCTTTTGGTTTCAGTGGCTAGTTGTACCAACCATGATTTAACATGTTTAACTTGTTTCAATTTACATTTTTCAACAGTTTGAGGGGAAGCATAAATCAAGTTAACTGGGGTAAATTAAAATGGAAACATGATGGTTGGCAATCGTACCTTCCATCTCTGCCACTAAAGCTTGGTGGTAAACTTTTTTATTATCCAAGGCTGCATAAATTTGTGGCAGGATCCTAGCCACATCATTGACTTTGGTAGCCTCTTGGATGTTGTAGAACCTCCCATTGTTTTTTTGCCTATGCGGACAGTCCCTCAGAAAATGTTCCTCTCCACAACCCCAACACTTCAAGGGTTCTCTCTTCGTGTTATCAGTCTTACTTGGAGCTTCTCTAAATGGTTTATTTCCACTCCAGGATGGAAAATTTTGCTGATACACACTTCTGGCAAGAAGGCTCATCCTAGAGCTCTTACCATGGTTCTTAAATCTCGAGGGTTTAAACCCCTTCTTCTTGAATCCTGAATTGTTTTTCTTCTTCCAGTATTCATGGGGTTTTGTCTTACTCTTGAATTTCTCATAGCAATACCTTTCTTTTCAAATAGTATCTTCTAAGGTATTTAGCTTATCAAACTCAATTATGTCCTGGTAGGACTGAGGTAATCCACTAATAAATCGTTTCATATTTACCTTTTCATCCTTTATGTAGGGCACATACCTCATCCATTCGAAAAATTTGTTGATATACTCATATATGGTGAGTTGTCCTAGCTTGAGTTCATAGAACTCCTTGGTCTTTCCATCGAAGTAATTTTCTGATAGGTACTTCTTATTGAAGTATTTCTCAAACTGTTCACATGACAAGTCCTTCGCATGGACTCCTTTCACATTCCTAAGGTCCTCCCACCAAATGGAATCTTTCCCATTCAGATTGAAAATGGATATCCGAGCCTTTAAGTTTTTAGAGTAGTCATGGACTCTGAAGTACTTCTTCAAGTTGAGTAGCCAAACTTCTGATTCTCCCCCCTTCTTAATCTCTCCATCAAAGGTGGGTGGTTTTCCTTTCTTGAATTCTTCAGGGTCATGACTCTTGGAATTTTTCCTCTTCTTCCTCTTGTCTGAGAATGGGAACTAGTTTTGCCACTAGAATATTCCTTGGAATTGTCAGTGTCCTCACCAGAGGAATACTCCATTGAATGTCTCTTGGCACCAAATTGGGCCTTCTTTGAGGTGCTCGTCCTAGTGTGGCCACTTTCAGGACCATGCTTCTATATATCAGGTGGACTTGGAGTTTTCTTAGTATGATGCTTGTCCACATGACTGGTAGCTGGAACACGTTGCGTTTGCCTTTGTATATCTGATAGAATTTATAGAAGGACTGCATTAATTTCAATATTCTTTTCTTGCTCCATTATCAGGATTTCTTTGTTAGCATTATAACTATGTAATTATTCCATGAGGTTTCTTACAGTTTTGACCAAATTTGGAGGGATTTCCACCACCCTCCTTTCATCAAATTCTTCCTCTCTATTATGGGAGATCTCCCCCAACTCCTGATGTGTCACCATCCTTTACGTTGTAGTTCTCTTGCTGTTCACTGACTGCTTGAATGTTGATAGAACATTTTCTGTTAGTTATTGATCTACCAATTTATGAACAACACACTTCATTGCAAAGTGAAGTTAGGTTTTTTATTTGGAAACATTAGCAACCTACAATGCAGACTTCCAAAACATTTATCAACAGTAGAAGGTTTCATTCCTTATAGAGGGGGGTAAGGTAGGGTGTTACCCCATTCATTCTCTAATAATGTTTTTATGATTCATGCATGAGCCAAAGAACGCCAAGTGTTGTTTCCATGCTTTGATACCAATTTGTAACACACCCAACCCCTTAAATATCCTTTCTAAGGATGGGGCATCATTGTTTTTCACTTTTCCTTGGTTCATTTTTGGTCCCTTACTAAGAAAAACCCTCTTATTCTGCTTCCCTGAAGTTTACATCTCCCACTACACGCTTAAACCAGCTAGCAGGGTCCTCCTCATTACCTTGGGCTGAAAAATGTGAGCTAATATTCTGCTTAGCAAAGGTTTCAGCACTTAGTAACTCCCAGACTTCGGGAGTTCGAACGGTGTTGTTGAATTCCCAGATCACCGAACAACAGAGGAAAATAAACCGTCCATGTCCTTTGTCGAGATCCTATGGTTAAAAAGGGGCTCGACATTCAGTGTAGAACACTCCTTTTTCCTAATCCCCAAAGTCCCAAAATATCACCACATGGCCTTAGCCCTTTGGGGATTGACGTTGAACATCCTATGTTTTGACGATTTGACAGTCAGTAGTCGTCGTTGGTCCGTCGACATTTGGTGATCGATGATCATCATTGGACCTTCCTTTATCAACCTGCACTCAAATATTCTGAATTCTCACTAGGTGGCTTTGGCCCTTTGGTGATCGATGATTTACGTTGAGCATTCCTATATTGTACCATGCCCTAAATCTCTAAATGTCGAAGTCATCCAAACTCCCAGAGTCTCGGATACGTCACCAACCATGTTCACCAGGAGGGAACGAACCAGAAGCTGACATGCGGTGAGGGTCAAGGGGTGACATGTGTCCTCATTAGGGGGTGACGTGTGTCATGCTCTAATAGGCATAAGGGGTTGGTGAATCAACCAAATCTAGGTGACACATGGAACTTTAGTTATGGGTCCATGCCACCTGAGATGACGTCAATGATCCACGTCAACCCCTATCATATGATTGACCTTTATCCATGTGGATCCATAGATCCACGGTCATTGTTACTTCACGGCTCCGGGATTCAGAGCTTATTGACTCCTCTCGACACAAATCCCCCAAAGAGCCAAGTCTCTAGACTCTTGGATCTGGCACCATGCACCCTCTTCCTACCAACAGTCGATATTTACTTTGTCATTCACAACTTCGGGAGTTTTCACACCTTGAAAACTCTTGGCCAATTTCCCCCGGAGTACTAAGTCTTTGGACTACAGGATCGCTTGCAACATATCCCCTCATCTGAAAAATTTAATTCGACGGACAACCTTAAGCAGGGACAAGTAGGGGCCACGTGTCACTCCACGACGTGTTCTCGATCGATTAGGTAATTGAAGGTGTGCTTCTCAGATCGACATCTGAGAGGGATCCCGAAGGATCCCAAGATCGACGGTCCACGTCTCTTCAATAGTTTGGCATTTGGGAGTTCGACATGTATATCCCGGCTCTCCCTCCAGACCACGCCGGATCTATCTCCATGTGTACCTAGCATCTATGGCCATGATTTGGTCTGGCTTACAGATCTTCGGGGAAACACGCGCATCCCTATACTATCGAATACTCAAACTTTCATATAGTCGTTGATATCTGGACATGTGTCCCTCCATTTTCAATGGTATAGATTAACTCCGCTACTGTGGAATTCAGGAGTTTCGGCACTAGAACACTCCTACTCTTCTGAAGTGGCACTTCGATGAAGTGCTTAACGCTTACCTTCCTACGTCCTATATAACAACTGAGAGAAAACCATACTGAATCCCCAAATCGATAGCCCTCATCAATTCACTACTTCGTCCTTCGACTATTTGTGAGGATTTTGGAGTCACAAGTCCCGATGTCCTGAAGCTGAAAGAGATAGCTCCTTTCGGTCTAGTGCAGGGTTCCTAGGCCCTGGTCACATGGGTCCTTTGGGAAATATTATGGTCTAGGTGCAAATATTTTTGCAGAAAATGGGTTAAGGACACGGGAATGAACCCTCGGTCATATGGGTGGTTAGTTTGTAGGGAAACACCCTTCTCCCATAGAGATGAATGTGACAATCCCGCTAAGGTGAATTTAAAGGATCGGTAGGACTTACGCTTTTTATTTACTCCTACCCTAACTCTCCTGCGGGCTCACATCCCATGACTCTCTAGCGACTAAACTGAGATAAATCAAGATCATATAGATATATCAGTTTACAGAAAACAAAGAGCATTTCTAATAACTTTTCAAATACTGAAGTACTTAATCATAAACATAGACATTTCATCATCCCATCCAATATATTACACAGAGTATGAAAATACTTATCATAATTGGAAGATGTGAAGGAACTATTGGAAGGGGTGCCTATTTCCTCCCAACCATAGGAGCAATCACTCCTGATGGATTTACCACTGGCCACCCTCGAGCTAGACCATGATTCTCTAAGAGACATTCTTTCTCTTTTCTCCACGACAGTCGAGGACAAAGGTTACTCTTCTCGTCCCGTAGGAAATTGGCAACTAGTTTTCCCTACTCCAAGCAAGGAGGTATGCACGAGTACTTCCTCAGTCACTCGTCAGCCTCATTTATCTACTTGTAGACAAAACATTCCCATGGATTCTTCATCCATAATGAGCTTACTGCTCAACTTCTCCTCTCCACTTTAGAGTCGAATTATGCTCCCTTATCTTCTCGGGAGAGTGTTTTCTCTACTCTTCTATCTCGCAGATCTATCTCTATCCCTGAATTACCTCCTTTATTTCCTTCCTCATCAAGGTTGCGTGGGTCCAAATCCCAATTTTTTGTCAAGCCTGGAAGCCTTAAAAATGGGTACCCTGCCCCATCTCCTCATTAACTCTTGAGGATGGCCTTCCAACTACCAGCCTGACTGGTAATTCATTTCAGGGTCAAAGGACTATTGAGCAATTACACCCAGTAGATATTGGTCTTGTGAGGGTCATCTCAACCATTCTTGGTTCCCCTCACCATATATTTAATAACATCCATGGTCTATCTTGGAAAACTTTCCCCTTTGAATAGTTTTGCAACACATCAAATTTCTATTAACAACATAAAATTCATACATTCACCCTTTTATACAAAGGTTCATCAAATCAAACATTCACACATATTTAGTCTTCCATAGTATCTTGGCCAGTTATAGTTATATTCACAAACTGGGGTAAATAGGGGTATTGCAGTAGGATAAAAAATAAATAAATCAATAAATGTTGCATATAGTTGATTGGCTCAGTTTCAAGTATAGCTCGACAACCTAGTTTAGAAATAATAAGGTGTAATCATCAAAGATCATTACTTCATTACATATGCTCAGAACTCCCACAACAACCATTTCCAGATTTCTTGTAGTAGTCATTTTCTTTGATTTCCTCTAGAAGCCTACTTCCAGGGCACTTTTTTCACATAGATTGCAACCAGTGGAGGCCAAACAAAGAAAAATCGGGACATGGGTTTTGTGCCCCATATGGCCCTTTAATAAGTTGTGAGAGAGAATTCTAGAAAATGCACAATTAAGGATGTATATGTATGTATTTGAAGCCAATTTTTCCAGATTTTCTTATAGTTTCCTATAGTAGATTCGTGTTTCGGTAATGACCTCCAAGGTTGGCATATCGACGCAACTCTAGGTGAAATTATAAAACATGGGTTTTGTTAAGAATGAGGATGTTATTCTTACTTGTTATTTAATCAACTCAAAAACCCTCAGTCAAAGAGAATATCCTTAGTCAAATTCACTAATCTATGTTCCTGTAGTGGATTTCTCTGTTCCTGTCGCAAAATGTCAAAATATTTTTCAAACAAAAGTACAACAAGCCTTCTTCTAACATTCAACACACATCTTCATGCATCACATCAAATTTAGAGCCAATCCATTTCCTCCATTTAGTATGATCAAACCCAACACTCAAAGTTGCGGATCAACTCCAGCAGATTTGTTATCTTCTTGCAATCCAAACTTTCACAGAGAAATAAAGTACCACAACATGGGGAAAAAGGTGTCATGAACAAGGTTGGAAGGTTCTATGAACATAATTATTTTATAAATCAGTTTATTACACTCACATTTGATATATTTAACTATCACACAGAGTATGCATAAAATAAGTACAATACATCAAACATGGTTGTTGTCTCTGTATTCATACATCTAGCAGCAAGGGCATACTCTATATTTTGTTTGAAATTGATTAAGGCCAACTTGTACTCTATTTCAACATTTTCAATAACCCTTTTGGAAGTGGTAGAATTATTTTTTCCTAGAAAAGTGCAGCAAGTGAATATTTGATATGATATCATCCTAGAGTTCCCTTAGATGGTGGCAACAAAACCTATAAAAAACCAAGGTGTTTCCAAGAGATTATCATTTGTATTTTGAGTATCACCACCTTCAAATTTCCTATAGCCTAACAGTGTATCCAACATGGCTTCCAACTGCAGGAAATTTCCATCCTTCCAGTATGAGCTCCTTCCAATATATTTTTATTCATCACGCATCCAAGATTTCATTGCTTGTCTCTTAGGTCATAAGAAATCCGAAAGAGGTAAAGTTGGGTAAGCGATTTCTATCTTTAAGTAGTCATCCTAAATCAGATTCATGCACATAAGCCTTTGAAGTTTTGACACTCCTTTCATAGTACACTTTATTACCTTTTCATACTCCATTGATTCCATCATCATACTTCATAAGATTTCCTAATCTCACTGTCCATCCATCATCATTCACTACCTTGACCTTGACAAACTTTGAAGAGTTGAAGGAAAAACAAACTTTCCCATTCAAGTGTCCTACTTCCTACAAAACTATGTTGGGTTCTTAAGTATCCATGCTTTTTAAAATGAAGAACATCTCAAAGAACAAGAGTATCCATACACTTGCAGTCTAATATCTCTAGATTGCAGATCCATACCTTGTTCTCTCCATACCTAGCCAAAGAAAGGAAAAAAAGAAAAAAAAAATGATAAATAGAAAAATAGAAAAATTTTAAATGGATAGAATAAGAGTTTTGAAAATAAAGGAGGAAATCATAAGCAAAGAGGCAAGTAGGAAAGAGATCATCACATATGCAGGATTGAACACTATGCACTATACTCGAACAACATTTCACACACATCCTTGTTGCATGAGGACATGCAAAAACTTGAGTGTGGGGGAGATGTTGAGCCCTAGTTTCAACATGTTTTCAAGGATCATTTCACCTAGTATTTTATCATTTTCCTTTTCATTTACACCTTCATTTCCATATATTATCATATCTCATCTGTTATCATATATTATCATATCTCATCTGTTATCATTTCCATATTGGAAACATTAGCAACCTACAATACATACTTCCAAAAAATTTATCAACAGTAGAAGGTTTCATTCCTTATAGAGGGGGGTAAGGTAGGGTGTTACCCCATTCATTCTCTAATAATGTTTTTATGATTCATGCATGAGCCAAAGCACACCAAGTGTTGTTTCCATGCTCTGATACCAATTTATAACACACCCAACCCCTTAAAGATCCTTTCTAAGGATGGGGCATCATTGTTTTTCACTTTTCCTTGGTTCATTTTCGGTCCCTTACTAAGAAAAACCCTCTTATTCTGCTTCCCCAAAGTTTACATCTCCCACTACACACTTAAACTAGCTAGCAGGGTCCTCCTCATTACCTTGGGCTGAAAACTGTGAGCTAAGATTCTGCTTAGAAAAGGTTTTAGCACTTAGTAACTCCTAGACTTCGGAAGTTCGAATGGTGTTGTTGAATTCCCAGATCACCGAACAACAGAGGAAAATCAACCGTCCACGTCCTCTGTTGAGATCCTATGGTTAAAAAGGGGCTCAACATTCAGTGTAGAACACTCCTTTTTCCTAATCCCCAAAGTCCCAAAATATCACCACGTGGCCTTAGCCCTTTGGGGATCGACATTGAACATACTATGTTTTGATGATTCGACAGTCGGTAGTCGTCATTGGTCCATCGACGTTTGGCGATCGATGATCATCATTGGACCTTCCTTTATCAACCTGCACTCAAATATTCTGAATTCTCACCAGGTGGATTTAGCCCTTTGGTGATCGATGATTTACGTTGAGCATTCCTATATTGTACCACGCCCTAAATCTTTTTAACGTCAAAGTCATCCAAACTCCCAGAGTCCCGGATACGTCACTAGCCACGTTCGCCAGGAGGGAACGAACCAGAATCTGACATGCGGTGAGGGTCAAGGGGTGACACGTGTCCTCATTAGGGGGTGACGTGTGTCATGCTCTAATAGGCATAAGTGGTTGGTGAATCAACCAAATCTGAGTGACACATGGAACTTTAGTTGTGGGTCCATGCCACCTGAGATGATGTTAGTGAACCACGTCAACCCCTATCATACGATTGACCTTTATCCATGTGGATCCATAGATCCACGGTCCTTGTTACTTCGCGGCTCCAGGATTTGGAGCTTACCGACTCCTCTCAACACAAATCCCCCAAAGAGCCAAGTCTCTAGACTCTCAGATCTGGTGCCATGCACCCTCTTCCTACCAACAATCGATATTTACTTTGTCGTTCGCGACTTCGGGAGTTTTCACACCTTGACAAATCTTGGCCAATTTCCCCCGGAGTACTAAGTCTTTGGACTACAGGATTGCTTGCAACATATCCCCTCATCTGACAGCTTTAATTCAATGGACAACCTTAAGCAGGGACAAGTAGGGGCCATGTGTCGCTCCACGACATGTTCTCGATCGATTAGGTAATTGAAGGTGTGCTTCACAGATCGACAAATGAGAGGGATCCTGAAGGATCCCAAGATCGACGGTCCATGTCTCTTCGATAGTTTGGCATTTGGGAGTTCGACATGTATCTCCCGGTTCTCCCTCCGAACCACACCGAATCTATCGCCATGTGTACCTAGCATCTATGGACATGATTTACTCTAGCTTGCAGAGCTCTGGGGAAACACGCACATACCTATACTGTCGAATACTCGGACTTCCATATAGACATTGATCTGTGGAAATGTGTCCCTCCATTTTCAATGGTATATATTAACTCCGCGACTGTGGAATTCAGGAGTTTCAGTGCTAGAACACTCCTACTCTTCCGAAGTAGCACTTCGCTGAAGTGCTTAACGCTTACCTTCCTACGTCCAATCTAACAACTGAGAGAAATCCATACTGAATCCCCAAATTGACGACTCTCATCAATTCACAACTTTGTCCTTTGACTATTTGTGAGGATTTTGGAGTCATAAGTCCCGATGTCCCGAAGCTGAAAGAGCTAGCTCCTTTCGGTCTAGTGCAGGGTTCCTAGGCCCTAGTCACATGGGTCCTTTGGGAAATATTATGGTCTAGGTGCAAATACTTTTGCAGCAAATGGGTTAAGGATATGGGCATGAGCCCTCGGTCAGATGGGTGGTTAGTCAGTAGGGAAACACCCTTCTCCCATATAGATGAACGTGACAATACCGCTAAGGTGAATTTAAAGGATCCGTAAGACTTAGGCGTTTTAGTTACTCCTACCTTGAATCTCCTGCGGGATCACATCCCATGACTCTCTAGCGGATAAACTGAGATAAATCAAGATCATATAGATATATCAGTTTACATAAAACAAAGAGCATTTCTAATAACTTTTCAAATACTGAAGGACTTAATCATAAACACAGACATTTCATCATCCCATCCAATATATTACATAGAGTATGAAAATACTTATCAGAATTGGAAGATGTGAAGCAACTACTGAAAGGGGTGTCTGTTTCCTCCCAACCATAGGAACAATCACTCCTGATGGATTTACCATTATCCACCCTCGAGCTAGACCATGATTCTATGAGAGACATTCTTTCTCTTTTCTCCACGACAGTCGAGGACAAAGGTTACTCTTCTCATCCCGCAGGAAATTGGCAACTAGTTTTCCCTACTCCAAGCAAGGAGGTCTACACGAGTACTTCCTCAGTCACTCGTCGGCCTCGTTTATATACTTGTAGACAAAACATTCCCATGGATTCTTCATCTAGAATGAGCTTACTTCTCAACTTCTCCTCTCCACTTCAGAGTCAAATTATGCTCCCTTATCTTCTCGGGAGAGTATTTTCTCTACTCTGCTATCTCACAGATCTGTCTCTATCCCCAAATTACCTCCTTTATTTCCTTCCTCATCAAGGTTGCGTGGGTCCAAATCCCAATTTGTGGTCAAGCCTGGAAGCCTTACAAATGGGTACCCTGCCCCATATCCTCATTAACTCTTGAGGATGGCCTTCCAACTACCAGCCTGACTGGTAATTCATTTCAGGGTCAAAGGACTATTGAGCAATTACACCCAATAGATATTGGTCTTGTGAGGGTAATCTCAACCATTCTTGGTTCCCCTCACCATATATTTAATAACATCCATGGTCTATCTTGGAAAACTTTCCCCTTTGAATAGTTGTGCAACACATATCAAATTTCTATTAACAACATAAAATTCATACATTCACCCTTTTATACAAAGGTTCATCAAATCAAACATTCACACATATTTAGTCTGCCATAGTCTCTTGGCCAGTTATAGTTATATTTACAAACTGGGGGAAATAGGGGTATTGGAGTAGGATAAAAAATAAATAAATCAATAAATGTTGCATATAGTTGATTGGCTCAGTTTCAAGTATAGCTCGACAACCTAGTTTAGAAATAATAAGGCGTAATCATCAAATATCATTACTTCATTACATATGCTTAGAACTCAACATGGGTTTTGTTAAGCATGTGGATGTTATTCTTACTTGTTATTTAATCAACTCAACAAGCCTCAGTCAAAGAGAAGATCCTTAGTCAAATTCACTAATATATGTTCCTGTAGTGGATTTCTCTGTTCCTGTAGCAAAATGTCAAAATATTTTTCAAACAACAGTACACCAAGCCTTCTTCTAACATTCAACACACATCTTCATGCATCACATCAAAGTTAGAGCCAATCCATTTCCTCCATTTAGTATGATCAAACTCAACACTCAAAGTTGCAGATCAACTCCAGCAGATTTGTTATCTTCTTGCAATCCAAACTTTCACAGAGAAATAAAGTACCACAACATGGGAAAAAAGGTGTCATGAGCAAGGTTGAAAGGTTCTATGAACATAATTATTTTATAAATCAGTTTATTACACTCACATTTGATATATTTAACTATCACACAGAGTATGCATAAAATAAGTACAATACATCAAACATGGTTGTTGTCTCTGTATTCATACATCTAGCAACAAGGGAATACTCTAGATTTTGTTTGAAATTGATTAAGGCCAACTTGTACTCTATTTCACATCTAGCAACAAGGGAATACTCTAGATTTTGTTTGAAATTGATTAAGGCCAACTTGTACTCTATTTCAGCATTTTCAATAACCCTTGTGGAAGTGGTAGAATTATGTTTTCCTAGAAAAGTGCAGCATGTGAATAATTGATATGATATCATCCTAGAGTTCCCTTAGATGGTGGCAACAAAACCTATAAAAAACCAAGGTGTTTCCAAGAGATTATCATTTGTATTTTGAGTATCACCACCTTCAAATTTCCTATAGCCTAACAGTGTATCCAGCATGGATTCCAACTACAGGAAATTTCCATCCTTCTAGTATGAGCTCCTTCCAATATATTTGTATTCATCACACATCCAAGATTTCATTGCTTGTCTCTTAGGTCATAAGAAATCTGAAAGAGGTAAAGTTGGGTAAGCGAGTTCTATCTTTAAGTAGTCATCTTACATGGGATTCATGCACATAAGCCTTTGAAGTTTTGACACTCCTTTAATAGTACACTTTATTACCTTTTCATACTCCATTGATTCCATCATCACACTTCATAGGCTTTCCTAATCTCATTGTCCATCCATCATCATTCACTACCCTGACCTTGACAAACTTTGAAGAGTTGAAGGAAAAACAAACTTTCCCATTCAAGTGTCCTACTTCCTACAAAACTATGTTGGGTTCCTAAGTATCCATGCTTTTTAAAATGAATCACATCTCAAAGAACAAGAGTATCCATACACTTGCAGTCTAATATCGCTAGATTGCAGATCCATACCTTGTTCTCTCCATACCTTGCCAAAGAAAGGAAAAAATGAAAAAAAAAATGATAAATAGAAAAATTTAAAATGGATAGAATAAGAATTTTGAAAATAAAGGAGGAAATCATAAGCAAAGAGGCAAGTAGGAAAGAGATCATCACATATGCAGGATTGAACACTATGCACTATACCCGAACAACATTTCACACACATCCTTGTTGCATGAGGACATGCAAAAACTTGAGTGTGGGGGAGATGTTGAGCCCTAGTTTCAACATGTTTTCAAGGATCATTTCACCTAGTATTTTATCATTTTCCTTTTCATTTACACCTTCATTTCCATATATTATCATATCTCATATGTTATCACTCCAAGAAACTCCTTAGGGTTGTAGGCTAAGAATGCTTGGTAACTTAAGAAATTTAATAATCAAATTATGTGTGGAACAATGGGATAACTGAGAAGGCTAAGAAAAAGACAACTTGTTATGCATCTAAATAAACCAGTGCTTTGAGAGTCCATATATCAGTTACAATAGATAAAAAGGTGTGAAGAATACCATTCAAGATAACCAAGTACAATAGATGTAGGGTCATACAAGACAGTAAAGAAACATCTAATTCATATTCATGAGCTATACCAGAAGATAACAGTTCTGAATAACTAAGATGAACAGAATTAAATAACAGAGTAGTGGAGTATATGAAAAGACTGATATATAATAACCAAAGAAGACTGTGATTCATATAACATAACAGAGTCAAAGTACATAACCAAAGTATCCAGGATTGAACCCTTTGTTTGTCTTAAGTCTGTAGCTTTATAGCTTTACATCACAGTTCTCAGATCCTAAAACAATGGATCTGATATTCTAAAAACATAAAGTAAACTATATTTACAAAAACTAGGAAGAGATCCTCAAGATGAGGTCAGTTGATATCCGATGATCTTTAAGAATAGTAAAGTGTTGATGAAGTGCAGTCTAGCCTCCCAAGGTTGTTTGATTTAGTCTTCCAAGGATAAAATTCGAGTTTGTTGAAGTGTGCAAACAACCTTGATTTTCTGCCATTGAAAAAGGTACCAAAACTGATTGAAACCCTTCTTCCTTCCCTTATCTATCAAAAATAGTCATTGGATCTGACTTGATAATTCAAACACTATTCATTTGAAAAGGTTTCAAACCATTCCAACTCAAAAAAATTCGATCTGTGCAAAAACGTGATCATTATGGCAGTGACAGGCTTTTGGTGGTTAACCTAGAAGGCTCCTGAGTGGATTAACTACCAAAAGCTCTGTTTTCGGTGGTTAATGAACAGTCGTCTTGTTCGCCTAAACCACCGAAATTTCATCTTTGAGAAAACTTCAAAATTTGCAAAAATGATTACCTTGATTCCTTGCTTGATGTTCAAGGTTTTTTGGATGATGCAGCCCTTGTTCGTGCAGATCTGCAAAGTTCAACTTGTTGTGTGGAAGGATCTGGTGTGTCTACCATGGTTGTAGCTAAGTTAGCTAGAGTCTCCAAACCGGTTTGCTCCTGTGCTGGTGATTGAGACTCTTTTAATTTCAACCTCAGAATTCTAAGTTGTTTGTACAGCTTCATGTTCTCCCTGATCAATACCCTGTTCTTGTCTTTGATCTTGTCATGCTTCTCTTTGAGCGTTTGGTTTATTTTGAAAATCTCTGCATTTCTTTCAGTCAAGTTTGTATTAGCTTTTTTAATAACCCTTATTAAAACTTCCATTTCGTAGGTTTGTTGCAGAAGTTTCCTCACTTTCTGAGTTCTGGAAGCTTTGGGTTTTCTCGAAGAAGCTCCTACTGATGATTGATTTTGTTCCTCAGGAGGAGTAGGAGTAGGTAGGTTTGGGTATTCATCAGCAACTATATCATTTTTTTGCTCTCCTTGTGCCTCATTATGCTCTAGTTCATTCTTAGAATCTGAATATGGGAGGTTTAAAGGATTATCCTCCATGGCCAAACCTTCATCCTTCTCTCCTTCCTCAAACTGTAATTTTCTCTTTGTTCTCTTCTTCTTGGCCGAGGAAGATTCTTCTTGTTGTTTCAAGGGTGAAATATCCCTTCTTTTCCTTTGACTACTTTTGGGAGTAATATCCTTCCTTGTGGTAGTATTCTTGCCCTTGTCCTCTTGTGGTTTGTCATTCTGGAATTCATTCCAGAAGAGAAAGTAATTCCATGCAACCTGCTTCTTCTTCAGAGACTCCTTGATAATAAGAGTGATGAGTCCTTGATGGGACAACCTGCTTTCCACCTTAGTGGGCTTAGCCTTGACCTATCTTGCCATTTTGGTGAGAGCCTTATATAAAAAGGAAGATTGATAGGTTCTCAGCCTGTGAAATGGTTTAGAAGCTTGAAGTGATAAAACATCACTCTGTTATATCTCCCTTCGCATGTTATGTAAACAAATATTGCTTTCAACAAGGACTGCCACTTTGGTTCCAAGTAAGACATTGGAATATCTTTTTTCCAGATCAAATATTTGTGTACAGGCAACAGGTATGACCTAAATTCAATGTTTTAAGGTATGGTAGACTTGAACCAATAGTCTTCTGACCTAGGTAAACCTGTGTATTCGGAAATTGCAACTTCATCCACCACGATTTCCTCTTTTCCTACTGTAGCAGTCCTCCCATCATATGAAATGGAAAATGATTCGCAAGCTTGCTGATGGAAGTCTGTCAGTTTTTCACAGTAAGCATAAACACCAACATGCTTGAATAATTTGGCCACCTCAGGGTGAGCCTTGAGGTACCAAACCCCATCGAGTTCAGCCCTTAGGGCTGGTCCAGACTTTGGCATTTAAGAAATGTTGATGTGTCCCTGTCAATTAGGAGAATATGCATGCAAATAGGGACAGAACTTGAAGCTTTAGGAATGGGTCAAGGTATGGTATGGCTCGATGAACAGAAGGTGTGACTCATCAAACATAGAGTATATTTCGACAATAGAATCGATGATAGAGGATTTAACTCAGAGCTAAATCAGGAACCAGGTGTATAATTCAGAGTAAGAATAAAGACCACAGGTATGACTCAGCATCATGATTTAACCAAAACTTGATTCAAACAACCAGTAAACTAAAATTAAGGCGAGACTTATTTCCAGGTAAGAGACAATATAGAATCAGAATATGACCGAATTGAAACTACCTAATGACTGGGTTGAATGATTCGGTTTGACACTTGGACGATTGATCGATTTCTGAACTCGAGACTTTAATCACTAGCTTGCCATAGTGAACATGATTGTGAACTCTGCTAATGTGCCTGATTGAGAGAATCACGGGATTGTGATATAGATGACAACTCTCAGACTCAAAATGAAATTAAATGGAAATTAAACAGAGCTAAAAATAAATCATCATGATCTTGTAATCTCGTGGATGGCAGTATTGAAAATCCATGTGATGTATCCTTTCTGTTATGTGAAATCTCATATGAGTTTATGTGCCTCTCCGAAACTTAATGACAATCTGACAGATGAAGGTTGAGAGGACATTTCGGTAATAATTCATCAATGACCTGGAGAGCTCACCATTTGAAATGAATTTCGGCGATTAGAAGTGATGATCACGCTCGCTTGACATCTGGCTCGTGTGAAAGCATGAGTTTTTTCTTTGCGCATAGAAACATTTTCGGTGGTTAACGGGCCTTTTATTTCCGCTTCTTAACCACCAAAAACCACGACTTTCAGTGGTTAAGAGCCATTTTTTAACCCCTTTTAACCTCCAAAAACCTGAGATTTGAAATTTTGAATGCCAAGACCAAAGATGATACTTCTTCCAAGTTTACATCCAAAAAGCAAACCATATAACATACCTCAAAAATTTAGAAATGAATTTTTTGGACCTCTTCCTATCACCTAAAATTTGACAAAATGACAGTGCTATTTTAGGAGATAACATCATCCATCATTACCCATGTTCACTCGTATGAACTTCATAAGGCATAAAAACATTAGAATTGGTTGAATTCTCATGTTTTGTTGGTTGATTAGAGTAGATGTTGTCTTTTCCTAACTTGTTTCTTTGAGGATGTGGCAGATTCAATGATCTTCAAGTTCTCATAGCAACAAAAACATTGACTCACTACCAAAATTTTTGTAGGTGTTAGTTTTTTAAGGTCAACTTGCCCACGTCATTTCTGAGCAGACCAAGATGAGTCTCAAAATTCTAAAACATGGATTTTGTGCAAAATTCCCCAAATTGAGTAATCTACAGGAATATTTCCAAAAAAAGATACAGTTTGGGATATATGGTTGTTTTTTCAATGATGCCAAAACAAGATTTCCTGTTGTGACTGGTTTTCAAATTACATGCCAAAGTGGAGCATCCACCTCAACAAAAATGAGTTGGAAACTAATTCGACCTCCCTCTATTATCAACAAGATAACAAATCAAATCTATCATGTGTTTAATTAATCAAATACAAAGAGAGAGCATTTTCTAGAAGGTTTTTTAGTTCAAGGAATTGTGTATAAAGGTAGAGAGGATGTTCCTAGTAAAAGGGGGGGAGTAGAGGGAGTGAATGAAGAAGGGAACACAACCTTGGTGGTTTATTGTTTTGATCCAGTTGGATATCGGTGGCCACTCACCTATTCCAACTGGCTCAAAATGATCTTCTGGCAACTTATTATTTTTAATAGTTTTTTTATTCCTAAACTTCCGAGGCCATTTTGAGGGCCTAAATGAAGGTTTTTAGGGATTGAGCTCCTCAATAATAGCTAAAGGCTCCAATTGAGCCCCCAAAATGAATCTCCTCGATTATACCTTTCCAATGAGTTATCGTGCACCCCAGACATAGATCGTATGCCAAAGTTATGCCCACTAGAAGTTGATACAGCAAACTACCCAAAACGGGGTCAACAAAACTGTTGGATTTTCATATTCTGGGGTTAGGGTTTTGAATTTTGTTTATGATAAAAAGGCCTTTGGAGCCTCATTGTAAAATCATATTCTTGCGAATGTGAGTAGCCATCACATCTCTTCTTAGAGATTAGTTTCCACCATTCTAGCGAGTCTTTCACTCTGTATTTTTACGGTTCTGTACATTTCGCACATGAATAAAAATTGTGTATTACTGTATCTCTATGTTTATATCTCTGATATATGTATGTTATATTGTTGGATATCCA
This sequence comes from Picea sitchensis, assembly GCA_010110895.2. Lineage (NCBI taxonomy): Eukaryota > Viridiplantae > Streptophyta > Pinopsida > Pinales > Pinaceae > Picea > Picea sitchensis. Next base: position 83,017 of record SNQJ01S0068411.1, on the reverse strand, counting down.
AGACATCTCTGTACATTTCTTTATTATATCTCTGTTCTCATTTCCTACCGAAATTAATCTGGATCAGTGGTGTCAGAGCAGGCTACTCTTGATCGTTTTTTAGTGCATGTCCTCGACGAGGTCCGAATATAGAAAGTTGGGTCTCGAGCTTGTCTCTATTGAGTACAATAAATCTTGCATTCCCAAGAAACCCTCTGTGGCAGAAGAAAAGAAAAATGATAGAGGAGATGATTCTATTAATCTGTTGCTTAAGCAAGCTCTCACGCGACAGAGGGACGAAATGATGGAGAATTTTCCCCACATCCTTCAATGCCTGCCGATAACAACATGCACGTCTTCATCAAGCGGACACTTTGTAAGCACCTCTCCTTTGAAGGTTCAAGTTAATTTTGATATTCCCATATTTGAAGGAAAAATAGATGCAGAGGCCCTAGAAAAATGGTTAAATCTGCTAGAAGGTTATTTCTCTGTTCATAATTTATCCGACATGGAAAAGATCACCTTCGCACTCCTTAAGGCTCTCCCCCATGTCAAACATTGGTGGGAAAATTACTGGTATAAAATTTCCACAGAGGAGTCTAGAATATATGGGGTCGAGCCCACTTGTGATTTTTTTGTGGATGTGGTAAAGGAACAATATTACCTTGTTGGCAACTATGAGGACCAGTACATGAGATGGACCACACTGCAGCAAGAAAGGGGCCAAGTATTTACAAAGTTCACCAATACCTTCCATACCTTGGAAACCAAGCTTGGTATAAAAGACTCTGAACGACATTTGGTTCTAAAATAACGCGGGTCTCTACACAGATACATCCAAACTAAAATGGATTTTCTAGACATATCATCACTCGGTTCTGCTTATCGATATGTTGTTAAAATAAAGCAGAAGTTTAAGCACCAGAAAAAACATGAGTTTGGGTCTGCAAATCCACAACAACCAAAGTATGATAAAGACGTACCTAACAAACAGTCTCCTGAGAACCAGTCCAAGCCACAGGAAAAGAAGGGTCATAGAAAGACGAAGAAGGACACCAGAAAATGGTGCGATTTACACAAAAGACCCTGGAACAACACCGATGAATGTCTCTCAAAACAATAATTAGTGGTCGATATCAAAGACAAGGAGCCAAACCTTGATTCAAAATCTGATTCAGAAAATACTAATAGAAGACAGATCATCAACGCAAACCCCACTACTATTGTCATGACCGCAACAATTAAACTAGAAGAACCAATAGATCCTGAAGAGGGGGAGTGCCTTTTTCATTCACATATGTGGGTGAAGGGGACCCCATTGCATTTTATTTATGATTTCAAAAGACAGAAGAACCTCATCTCAGTATAGGTCATCAAACAGTTGGGATTGTCGATAACACCACACCTACAACCATATAACACCAAGTGGCTTCGCTAGGAATGAGATCTTCGTGTCAGCTAGCAGTGTCGATTTTCATACGTCATCCAACCCTTCAAGGATGAGGTATGATGTGATTTTTCCCCACTGGATGTTTGTGATGTTCTCTTGGGCTAGCCATATATGTGTAAGCTCCATGCTATCTATGAGTCTCAACCCCACAATGTCATTATTACTCTGGGGGGTCATCTCTACAAGATACCAGAGGTAGTTCCAACTACTGTCCCACCTAAACAATTTCGCAAGGTATTATCTCATACTACAAAATTTATCTTCTTCACAATATGTTCAAAAGGTGAACGAAAGGATATTGCAACCACTACAGCCTCGGCCCAAGCACCTTCTATCCAACAAAAGCATGTCGAAAAGATTGCATCAAAGAACAAATATTCCTTCTACACGCAGTCATCTCATGTAGATCAACCGGTTTAACATATTCAACCCTGCCAATAACAGGTTCGTGACAACCTTCCACAAACCAAGCAGTACAATGTCTCCAGTAAGGCAAGCAACTCACCAAGCTTCAGATTCAACAATCGCTTTCTCCTCTCCCCCGGGAACTCAATGCAATGGAGACCATTTCTTCCTAAGGAGGTAGGATTGATATAGGTGTATATTGTTAGCCACCCACCTATTCCAACTGGGTCAAAACAATTTTCTAGCAACTTACTATTTTTAGCAGTTTTTCGGTTCCTAAACTTCTGGGGCCATTTTGAGGGCGTAAATGAAGGTTTTTTGAGATAGATCTCCTCAATGATAGCCAAAAGTTTTGATTGAGACCCAAAAATGAATTTCCTTGACGATACCTTTCCAACGGGCTATCATGCGCCCCAAACGGAGATCGTATGCCAAAGTTACGCCCTCTAGAAGTTGATACACCAAACTACCCAAAACAGGGTCCACAAAACTGTTGGCTTTTCATCTTTCGGTGTCAGGGTTTTGAATATTGCTTATTATAAAAATTCCTTTGGAGCCTCATTGTAAAATCATCTTCTTGCAAATGCGATTATCCTTCACATCTCTTCTCAGAGATAAGCTACCACCATTCTAGCGAGTCTTTCACTAGGTATTTTTAAAGTTTTGTACATTTCGTACATGAATAGAAATTCTGTATTATTGTATCTTTGTGTTTATATCTCTGATATATTTTTATTATATTGTTGGATATCTGAGACATCTCTATCCATTTCTTTATTATATCTCCACTCTCATTTCGTGTTGAAAATAATCCGGATCATGTTCAATATAAGATTGTTTATCATCTATATAAGCTGCAAAATAGAGTACACATGGGTTGTAACTTGTCTTGTACCTTCTCGTAATGATGAAATAAAGATGTTTTTCATTGTATACTTCCTTCTCCGCACACTTTAGTCTCTAAGAAGGTGTGTTGGAAGAGGAAGGCCCCCCTCTCTCCAGTACACCTTGCTCATTTGATTTCCTTTCATTGTGTGAGTTTATTCAATTTTTGCATTGTAATTTCATTATGCCATATGGATTGAAATATCTATTTCTCTGAAGAGTTAAGATCAACATGGTTCATTGTTAATCTCTTGGTCATGAACATGAACAAAGTTCTTTCTAAAAGATAAATTGTTTAGAACTAAATTGTTACATATGCTTGTCATTTAATTCCTTGATGATCAGTTGCTCAAGCAAGAAATCTTATCTTCATAAATTAGTTCTATTTGCGTGTTTAATTTACTTTTAGCATCACAATGTGACATTTTAAAATATTTTTGAATCACTTTAAGACTCGACTCTTCATATATTTTTCCTAACACTTCACAAGTTTACCAACTTGGATTGATGATAAAATGTAATGAAATTATTATCATATAATTTGATTGACAATATTATATCAATTATTAATTAGTATGATTATTATTATTATTATTATTATTAGTATATTCTCAACCTATTGCACACATAAAATAGCTTATATGCAACAAATACAAGCTACATACAATGGATTTGAAGCCTCATTTTTTTGACAAATACTCATCCAAATTTGTGATATGTAGTCATCATGTTGGGTATGTGTTATATTATTTGCAAGATTGGTCCCATGTACTATACACTGATATGAGAGCCTCGAGGGTGGGGGCGGGTCATGGCGCCCCGAAAAAAAAATTGGTGGTTTTTTGCATCCGTTTTTTGTGTTGTTTCGGCACATGGTTTTCCTCGATGGTTTTCTAATTTTGGTTAAGGAGTAAGGGTTGTTGAATAATCTAGAACAATGGATTAAGAGTTTGGATGAGGCATAATCTTATATGTATATTGTATTGTAAAAAATGAAGACATGATGAATAGAATATTAGAGGTGTGGCTCTAAATAGGTTGTTGGTTTTCCCTGTTTGGGTTTCCAGGATAAAAATCTTTGTGTAATGTGTGTGTATGGGTGTGTTCCATTGTATCTTTTCTAATTTTTATTGAGAATATGTTTAAATTAAATAATTGTACAAGGTTAAAATATACATTTGGTATCAGAGAAATTATTGGCTTCAGGGGGACATCTTTGTGGTCATGGGTTTCGCTCGGGTCTGTGATAAGATTTGTTAAAATGGGGGATCTTGGTATTGATTATTTAGGTGAAAAGAAATGTCAAGCATTTCAAAAAATTTGAGTTGTGAAAGTTTAGTATGGAAGATATTTTGGTAGACAAAGATCAATGAATCGTGGTGGATCTAGGTACTTCACCTACAATAATGTGAGTAGAAGACTTAAAAAATTTGGATCGGAAGGAGAAGAGCACAATCCGGTTGTCTCTCTCAGATTCAGTATTACTGAATGTGTCAAGGGAAGATACAACCAAGGCATTATGGGATAAGTTGGGAACTTTGTATAGGTATAATTCCTTGGTAAATAATTTGTTCCTACAAAAGAAGTTATATAAATTGAGGATTATAGAAGGAGACTTGGTGACACAACATCTAAACGCCTTCAATACTGTGGTAATTCAACTATTATCTGTTGATATTAAGATTTCTGATGAAGAAAAATGTATCAGTTTATTTTTCTCTTTACCAAACTCGTGGGATAGTCTGGTTGTGGCCATAGGTAGTAATATAATTACTTTAAGTTTCGATGATGTGGTCTCATGCTTGTTTTCAGAGAAGATGAGTTGGAAGAACAAGGAAGGATAGAGAGCAGATGCATTATGTGCAAGAGGATGCTCCCAAGAAAGAAATTGATCTAAGTCCTCAAGTGGGAGATCTAAATCGCCCGGAAAGTTTGAAAAGGTATGCTGGAGATGTGGAAAAGAAGGGCACTACAAAAAGAAATCTAGATCCAAAAGTGTTGAGAGAGGAAATGGATCTGAAGATGCTCCTTCTATGGAAGAAAAACATCCAAGGAAGAAGGAGGGGAAGTGTACTTTTCTTCTTCAAGAACACATGCAGATCATGAGGCATGGATGGTTGACTCAGGTGCATCCTTTCATATGATTATGTTGTGCACGAACAACAACCTCCAAATTTTATTCTCTTAGCATATCTCGAAGACAAGAAATTGCCCCCCCCCCTCAAATTATTCCTACTAGGACCCCAATACTTTCTGTGTCATGTAAACGACTATGCCCAAAATTTCTCTCTCAATTTTCCCACCTTACCATTTCCAATTCCTTCTCATATCACCTCTACCCATCGATCCACACTTCAGTGAGTTCCCTCGTCCTACACTGATACATAGTGTACCGACACATGTGTCCTTCTTCCATCGTTGCATTGACACATCATTGATTTCCTCGCCTATACATAGGCCTCCTTCCTTAAAACTTGGATTATGTGCCAACGCACTCCAATAAACCAAACTACACACGTTCTTATCACTGGAGAAATTTGTGCGATCGACATTGATACATTAGTAATGTTCCCACGATTACAATCGCTACACACACATCTTTCACCAGATAACTATATTTCACTTGCCTCGATGCATCACATGATGACATCATTTCCTCCCTTTCGCTTTGTCACATTGCTTATCGACGAGGGTGACCTCTTCTTCACCAACACACCACCTGTTGACGAGTTTCCCACTCCTGTCGCAAATTCGTCAATGGCAGGATGTCAACCCATCATCATCGTAGAGAGAATCAAGGACGATCAGCTCCCTCTCACCAACGTTGATCAGGTCAGTGTATCCCACTTTCGTCTTGAGTTCTATCTCATCTCCCTCCTAGCTCAAATCCCTTCTTGATGCGTTCATCACTCAATCTCCTTACATTCCTAATAAATAAATTCTCCACACCTAATTAGATCGTTGGTCATTGATTTATTACGGTGCTTGGCCCACTTCATATTGCAGTCATCATTAAGTTTGTTGTGGCTCCAATGGATTTATGCATGCACATGTTACTGGATTGTTTGCTTTGTGTTTCTTGATTTTATGACTAAATATTCATTATGAAAGCATCCTCTAGAATCAAATGGGTTAACCATCACTCAGAGACTTTCCCAATTTCCCAAGATAGGCACTAGTTCACTCTCGACGAAGTTCATAATTTGGGCCCCCATATTACATCAGATAAATTCATAACTTGGCCTCTCAAATGGGAGGAGTTCCCATCAACTCCTATGATGTGAATCGAAAGATTTCCCATAAAATCCTCTGATTCAAATCGGAGGAGTTGTCATTAACTCCTTTGAAACCTAAAACACAGTCTTTCGTAAAATGGCCATAACTTTTGACTCAAGTGTCCATTTTTCACGTTATTTATACCATTGGAAAGGTATCTATGATATATACAAATTTATAGTTAAATGTTTTAATAAATTCCTAACTTTTTTCCTTAATTTTTCAAAATTAATATCTAGTACATTGTTGGTCGTCGTAGAAAATGCAACGCCTCAATCATGAGCAGATGAACCAAGAATTGAATCTGGGGAAGCTTAGTTGATATTTCAATTATTTAATTCCTTATTTATATGAATTCTAATGATTATTATTGATGGTTTATTTGGATTTAATATCATCTACTATATGTTGAATGATGTTAGGTATCGAGTGAAGGAGGGTCACGCTCAACATTCTCGCGATGCAATCTAGAACTAAAGATGACAAAGGAGAAATAACAAAAGATGTAGGAGTGATAGAGGAGTAGCAAAGAAAATATCAGGAAAATGGATGAAGAAGAGATCTAGAAACTCCATGATGATCGATTTTCAAACTCGGATCATGAATATGCTCCCATGCCCAGGCCAATCTTGATGATGCGCAAGGCACATTTGGCCAAAATCCATGATGGCCCATCAGCGCTAGGAAACAAATTCAAAATGTAATTATTGTCTTTATTACTCATCATCAAAAAGAGGATAAGGAAACACGTTGGAAGATGAAAGGTTATGGAGGGAGACATAAGGCCAAAGGTCATATTGAACCTCAATAAATACTTAAACTGAACCCAAAGAAGGAGATTTTGTCTCTTCAAACATTTTACACTTGTGAACTATTTTGGGAATATAGTGTCAACTAAAATGGGATGTCTTTCCTTAGAGTTTTCATGTACTATTGTTGAAACTGTTAATGTGGAGAAGCCCTCAGGGCCAACTTTTGACTCAGAGAAGGACTCACATCTGTTATTGTTTTGTTGCGAACCATTTCAAGCAAAATGTTTGTTGTTCACATGGGATGTAAGAGCATGCTTGTTTATGGACTATTCAGACACAATATATGTTTTCTTGTAGTTTTTTTATTCTTTCCTATATCACATGTCCTGAGTGAATGAGCTTCCAATGTATATTCACGTGCATATGTTATTTGACTTTATCTCTTCATTTCAGATATTTGGGTGAATCCATTGGTAGAGTTAGTTTCATGTCACAACTCATTCAGTTATGTTATTTCGCTTCTAGCTAGGACAGGGTCTAGATTATATGTAGATTCGATACCTTCATTTACATAGTATTCATCTACATCTTTCATTTGCATAACCATCCATCACTCACCTTCATCGCTGGACCGAGACACAACCGGTAAAACCAAACCATGAATGAATTCCAGGAAAGAATTTGGATGGGTTCCCTATTCCAAACTATGAGAGGTCTAATTGAGACTTCTTATCGAGGGTAACCCCTTACTGTTGTCGGGTGAATTTAGACTATTCAATAGAAATGGCACTAGAAGGATGGATGGATGACAAGCCTGCACATGTGGGGTCATTTCATTAACCTTTAACAAGCACATGGCTCCTCTCCATACTTCTATATATGATGACCCTTTGAGTCTTTCGAAACCCACCAAGGCCATCTCAATCAAGACAATCAATCTTTTGTCAAAACACAAATCCGATGGTGAAGGGTATATCTCTGCATTCACGCATTTCAAATGATCTGACATTGCTCGACAAAATCTTAAGATTGTTCATGATAAGGAAATGTGTCGACTATTCATTCTCACATTCGAAGGGAGAATTAAAGCCTGGTTTCAGACATTTCCATCAAAATAGATTCATAGCTGGAAACAACTTATGGAAATGTTTATCACAACTCATGAAGATTATGTATATGATAAACTCTTTGACGAACTTTAAAAAATACGTAGGCTCAAAAACGAATATGTGGATGATTTCTTCCTAAGATTTATGCAGATTTGTCATAAATTTCCTGAAAATAACAAACACTCAGACCAACTAATCTCGAATTGGTTTTCCTATCTTGTCTCTGATCCTAAAAGGTGTGACCTGGATGATCAAATCACCTCTCATTCACAATATTCATGTATGGTCACGAAGAATAAGGGGTACACTATACGTAACCAACACTTTGACATAGCTGTAGGGGAATCCTCATCAGTAACCCTAGACCTCGTATCCCTGGAGTGTGAACCATGTAATGACCCCCCTTCTAAAAATCATGAACATATTATGGTTTGTGATGAATCCCTCACTGAATAAATCTAGTAATATTCTGAATCTGAATATTTTCATTCCCTTTGTACAAATTTGTTTGATGGAAGTCATATGCATGAGCATCCATCTATTTATCCCACATTACACTCTTCACATTTCCATTTTAATGATAAAACATCGAATGATAAACCATACCTAGAAGAGTGCCCAACCCTGATCGACCAGTATTTCATTCCTAACGACACTTCATCCCGGATGTATCAATTTGAAACACCTTCACAATTTCAATTTTTGGAACATGTTGAATCACAATCTAATCATGATGATCATATTTTTGGTGACTACTTTTCTATTCTAGAATTGAGTATAGGTACCAACTTATCATCGGTTGATCCTTTACAATATAAAATTTTTGACTTGGATGCACATATGTTAATCATTGAAAATATAAAGCATGTAGAGCACCATGAGTTTGTCGATCCTCATAAACAAATCATAGTAGAAAAACAACCTATCACTACACAAAGCACAAGAAATATTGAGATGGTCCAAGAACCTTTGCCATCTCAATGTTGTCTAGAATTACCAGTTAATCCTTAGGAGAAAATACATCAATCATCCTCCTTGGATTCTATTTTTATTCTTTAACACTCCTCATGTGATTTCATTAACGTCATGGGATAAATTTTGGAGTCACATTTCACTCAATGTTTCCATTCCACAATAAAATATTAGCTCTCCCCTCAGCATGCAGAGTATGTGAAATTCAAACCCAGGGAGATCTACATTGATAATGAGACACTTAAATTTCAATCAATGATCATGTGAAGTACTCATTGTCTTACCTCTACTCCTGGGATGAATGATGTCACCCACTCCAGTCTCTGAGACACACTCACAAAGTGAATTACACTCAGGTTTCATTTATGAGTCTCTTTAGGTGTGTCATTCACCTTCTAATTCCTTCCAAGAGTCCTATGATGATCATTGTAAACCCTATGACATAATTGAATCTTGGTTGGAAGAATCTTACATGTCTACATGTATCATGGATAATAACATTGCCAAATTCAATTTGTTGAGTGGAGACTCACATGAATCGATTTCTCCAATCTTTCATCCCTCACTACTCCATTCTCTGCAATTAGCCTTCAACCAATATGCGATTACAAGTTTGGAGTCACTTGATTAGCTTCACTAGAACTATGCTTACACCTAGCCTTCTTTCAATCGATGCAGGGTAGGTTAGAAATAAGATTAGTGTAGTTCTTTTTGTTTTATTTATGCCTGCATAACTTAGATGATTATTTTTGTTTTCATGTGAATATCGTAGATTTTGGACTTGTCTTGGATTGCTTCAATAAATACCACCAACTATTGATTAGTTTAGTTTGCAGTTTGTGATGGTTGTATTCTTTTCATCAAAGCTTTCTTCTTTTCGTTTAATGTTTTTTTTTCTCTGACTAAAATATTGGCTTAATATCGGTTTTCCTCCATCATCAAGAGGAAACCATGTGTAGGAATTCTTCAAGAAGTTCAATCACAAAATTCACTTGTTTCATCAATGTTACTCTGACATTGATGGTTGGGAAACCACTTATTCCAAAATGTTGAAAGAACATCTATTGGGGAATGATTTAAAACTTGGCCAAGATTGATATTGGATTGAAGGAATCACATTTTATGTTCACAACCTTACTCAAGATGGTGTTAACTTAGCATAATCATTGAAGTGATTGTTACTCTACGATAGAGGATGTGCTTAACACTTTGGAACATTCATCATTTTTTCAGCCTTAAGATCTGTTTTCAATCATTAGGGAAATTGATGGCGTACTTCACATATAGAATACACCTCGAGGGATAGACCATCATGTTTTTGTTTCCCTCTAACGATTCCATCACAATGATATCTAATCTCAGGGATATTGATCAATCAAATAGCTTTCAAATGCACTTCTTTAGGGCAGAACCAATGATCGTTACAACTACATTCATTTGTTTCCCAAAAGGCGAGACTCCATCAAACAAGACAACACTCGAGATCAATTCTACTATGCCTCCCGACAATTGGAATAGTGCTAGGGTTGGAAGATGTGAATATATTACAATGCCAAAACAAAGAGATCTAATGGACAAAAAAGCGGAATCCTGGAAAACCCTTTCCCTCTGAAGCACAAGGCTGCACAATGGAACTAAAAATATTCAAAAAATCATGATGAGAGGTGTAATTCTTAGCTAGTGCTAGCATTGAAACCCATCTGAATGAAGTATTATGCGTATTAGCTTTCACATGGATTAATAGTTTCAATTAGCTACAAACTTATCGTTGGTTGGAATGCATGTATATCCTTGAAGTTGTTGAAAACACTATCATTCAATATCTCTTATCATTTTACATTCTTTACCAACTGAATGCCTTTAATATTCATTTCGTCAAACTTTCATTTTTCAGTCGCAACAAGGACTTGGATTGCGTTCATCTCTATCCTATAATACATCATCTCCTCTTTCTTTATTTACCATCTTTTCCTTTGAAAGTAGTTCATATCTTAAACTCTGTTGTCTCATGATCTATGATTATATTTGAATGACATACAAACCTCTCACCTTAGTTCGTCTTTTCACAGGCAACATCTTCGCATTGAAAGTAGGCATGAATCAACTTACATCTCTTTCCTAGCTAATGAACGGAATTAGGGGTCTTTGTTTGCACATGAATATGAACTATCTAGGGATGTTGTGACAATAGTTAAACCATGACTGAGCATAGTGTTTAATTAACAATCATCCTTGCATATTGGCTAGCGAGCAAATCCTATGTAAAAGAGGAACCATCCACACAGTGAGTATCCTCTCGCATGAAGGGTGAAGTATCAAAGTCTAAAGGATGAAAACCAAAAGGGATATATTTATTTATCCAGGTGCATAAAATATTCAATTAAATCTCAATAGTTGGAAGTCATCCCCTATCAAGATAAAAAGGCCTTTCCCCGTCTATTGAATGCTAAGCATGCACTAAATAAGCTGGGAAGGAATGAAAGGAAAGTTTGACCACACTAGGGGACATGCAAATATCTCCATCGAGTCTATGCACACTTGCTGGTAGCGATGCAAGGTATGTGATGCCGTGGTGACTCAATTGAGGCTATGGATGCTTACAGGAAGTGGAGAAACACCTATGAGATATCTATATATGCACCTAGTGAAAAATATTTATGTATCCCAAACCTATATCAACCCCAAGACAAAGATACCAACCCAGATCGTAGATGCAGTTTAAGGAAATAAATCTCATCATAACTCATCTTCTACTTACAATAGATGAGATTCACTAGAAGTTATGAAAACATCACCAGTGATCCCTCCATGATGAAATATTTCAGGTAACCGTTGAGCATTATTTCCATATTTTTTTATCTTAAAAGTAATTGTATGACCTTCTACATTTTTTGCTTATCAGTTATGAAAGATTAGCAGATATTTTGGATTTTCCCAATCGCCATTTGTTGCATTTGCACAACAACCTCCCAATTTTCTTTTCTTATCATCTCTCCAAGACAAGAAATTAGGCCCACGTGACTTTGCATCGTACTCATGACAATGATGACTCGAGATGACTCGAGCTTAGTGAATTTGCATCATACTCATGACAATGATACGGAAATGCAGTCTATGTTCAGACATTGAAATGATCACTTGCCCAAAGAGATTAACTCGACGAAGTTCATAACTTGGCCCCAACTTACAACATTAAAATTCATAATTGCGACCTCTGATTCAAATCAGAGGAGTTCTCATCAACTCCTCTGATGCAAATCGGAAGAGTTTCCATTAACTCCACCAAAACCTGAAAAAAATTCTTTCGTAAAATGGCCATAAAGTTTGACTCGGGTGTCACTTTTGCACGTTCTTTATACCGTTGGAAAGGTATTTCCAAGATATACAACTTTATAGTTATAGGTTTTAATAAATTCCTAAATTATTTCCTTCATTTTTCAATATTAATATCAGGTACATTGTTGGCAACCCCTGAAAACATAGCGCCTCAATCATGATCAGACGAACCAGGGATTGAATCTAGGGAAGCTTACTTAATATTTCAATTATTTAATGTCTCATTTATGTGTGTTCTAATGATTAGTCTTGATGGTTTATTTGGATTTACTCTCATCTAATGTATTTTGAATGGTGTTAGGTACCGAGTGAAGGAGGGTTGTGTTCAACATTCTCATGATGAAATCTACAACTAAAGACAAGGAAGAATAAATAATGAAAGATGTAAAAGTGATAGAAGAGAAACAAAGAAAAACTCAGGAAAATGGATGAAGAAGAGATCTATAAACTCCACGATGATCGACTGTCAAACTCGGATGATGAAGATGCTCCCATGCCCAAGCCAGTCTTCATGATGCGCAAGGAACATATGGCCAAAATCGATGATGGCCCACCAACGCTAGGAAACAAATTTGAAATGTACCTGTTTTCTTTATCAGTCATCATCACAAAGAGGATAAGGACAAACTTTGGAAGACGAAAGGTCACAGAGGGAGACGAAAGGCGAAAGGTCATATTGAACCTCAATAAATACTCGAATTGAACCCAAAGAAGGGGCTTTTGGCTCTTCAAACATTGTGCACTTCTGAACTATTTTGGGAATATAGTGTTAACAAAAATTGGAAATTTTTCCTTAGAGTTTTCATGTACTATTTTTGAAACTGTTAATACGGAGAAGCCCTCAGGGCCAAATTTTGACTGAGAGAAGGACTCTCATGTGTTTTTTTTTTGCTGCGAACTATTTCAAGAAGAACGCCTATTCCTTGTTATCCCCATTTTGTGAATAGCTAAGGAAATTATGTCTCGAGGCCCTCAGGTTGCAGATATGGAGTCCTAAGAGACTACATGACCAGTAGTACCCTTTTGCAATGGAAACCCCTCTCACCACCACAGATGGTTACAGATTTCCAGATGGCATCCACCACATCAACTGTCTTCCAGAAGGCAATGGGCCTTGCTCCATGAAGTACAAGCCAGTATTATGGTGAGCATCATTTCAATATTTAATCCAGTGGAGTATGTTGCAACATCTTAGATTGCTCTAGATTTCATGATATATGCTTGGACATTATGCCTTTTGCCCTGCTTCACCTTGGTGGTTGACATTGTTCCCTAGTAAGTGGTTTTCCTTGGGGATGGGTTTGCTACTAGGAAATCCCTTAATGATCCATCGTACCATTCCTGACCATACTTACAACTTTCCATCATTTTCCCCTTCCATTTCCTTATCTCTTGAGATTTTAGGGTGCATTGACCCGAGAAGGGGTTGTCCCTCATTCTATGGGAAGAAGGGGTTGAAGGCCCAAAGGGATTGATGTTGGGTAAAAGATAAAATCCTTGTATAAACCTTCGAGATGGTTTTCCTAGGGATCACCCAAAAAAGAAATGAAACACTTATCTTTGAGTAAAGGGGACCCACAATATAATAAAGACTGCTTAAAAGGTTAGTTGAAGGATAGTAGGTCTCATCACGAGTCGACCTATCATGTCAATGAATATCTAGTGGTATGGCATTGCCATCATATGGTCACCAAACCAGGGTAATGGCTCTCAGTTGCATGGCTGAGAGAAAGTGGGTCTCATCACGAGCCATCCTTCTCATTTCCACTAGGTGTTTGTGGGTGACATTGCCATCATCTGGTCACCACACCTGGGCAATGACTTTCAACCTCTCCTTATGCTATATTGAAATATAATACAAAGAAATAAAGATAAAAGGAAATAGATGGGCTTGGGAAAAGTGCATTGCGGACAAAGGTACCACACACCCTCTACAAAGGAACCCATGAATAAGACACTACGACCCCTTGTATGTCATGAGCCCTATGCCCATTGAGTCTTGACCCCAACCACTTAATCCACTTTACATGGCTTAGAGAGGGATCTCTTGGAAACTCTCCTTGACCTAAGGCAAGATCTACACAATAGGACACCT
>SNQJ01S0068411.1:45201-64941 GCA_010110895.2 Picea sitchensis | reverse complement strand
AATAAAAAGGCGATTAACATGTTAATTAACATAACAATAACAAGGCAATTTACATGACTGTTAACATAACAATTAATAGCGCAATAACAAGGCGATTTACATAACTGTTATCATTTAAATCACTATGGAAATTAATCAATAAGAAGGAATTTGCTGACCATTGACTCACTGTAGCAAAAATCATGACAGTTAATGGACCCAAGACATCGTTGTAGAAATTATGTTTGGTAGTGAGAATGCTGGGTACACTCAAATTGAAGGAGGATAAAAGACAATTCAAAACTACAGAAGGATCAGCTCATGGTCATTCAACAACAACGTAGTCATAATTTTAAGGAAAAACATTGTTCCACACATCAGCAAAACACAGTGCAAATTTAATGGCAAAAGTGCCCAGTCAACAACAAACTCAAACAAATTAAAGGAAAAACGTATCCATGCAACAACAAGTCTCAATCAACCTTTAAGGGAAAATCGTATCCACTCAACATCAACGCAGTCAACCAGATACCAAAATTCTACACCGTAAGGGAAAAACGTGGTCATTAAGGCAGTAACAGTAAGGAATAAAATCTGTGTAACAGTAAAATCGTGGTCATAAAATCTGTGGTAATAAAATTGTGGTAACAGTAAAGAAATAGACTCAGTGTAACAGTCAAAATCGTGGTAACAAGAAGGAATGAAATCCGTGTAACAGTCAAAATCGTAGTAATAAAATCTGTGGTAATAAAATCATGGTGATAAATTGTGGTAACAACAAGGAATGAAATCCGTGTAATAGTCAAAATTGTGGTAATAAAATCTGTGGTAATAATATTGTGGTAATAAAATCGTGGTAACAGTAAAGAAATAAGATCTATGACAGCAAAAATCATGGTAATTAAATCTGTGTAATAAAATATGTTGGGGTCCCATCGACAAAATTCCATCTAAACCCAATAGCTGACCTGTCAAATTCGAGCATGCGTAAAGGAAAATCGTAGTCAACACAAGATTACTTAGGATATGGCTATAGGTTGAGGATTGTTTCTTTATCTAAATCAAATTTAGTAGTCCCTGAGTCCATAAAACCATAAATGGATTGGTCGCAGAAGTCCAAGAAGAGCACAACCATCTATATACAATGCAGAGTAAATTTACCCAACAAAGCATAAACGTAGTCAAGAATATGAAAACGTAGAGAACAGTAAGAGAGGCACAAGGATCCCAAGGAAAAGTCATTGAAATGACCGCAGAGGTTTTATCATCCCAAGCGTCGAGAAAATCCAAGGTTAGGCCCTTAAGGCGCGGAGACAAAAACAAGTGCAGAGATAAATCAACAAGGACACAATGAAATCCATATGCAGAGGTACTTTTGCTAGAAGGCACAAGACGAATAATCAGCCAAAGACAAACAACAGAGGTAGACGGCTAATAGGAACATCCTTTGCTCATCATCCACGCATAGAAAATAATGGTGTTGAGATCCATAGGTCTATTAATGTCGAAGAGACAACCGTAGATCATGATCCTGGTCGACTTCTCAGGGGCGAACTGATGAGCTAGGAATGAAGGAAAAAATAAACCACAATCATCGCAATCAAAAAACTTAGGACAGTCAAGACATGCAGGGATCGAAGGCCATGTGAAATCAATCGACATCAAGCTAAGGCTATGGGGAAAATTTCAGTCATCAACTAGAATGGTAAGACAATCATTTTCCTTACCCAATTAAACATGCAGATCTAAAAGCATAAATCATACTAACAATCTTCCATGCAAAAATAAAGAAAGTGTATCGTTGCCCAATCGCCTGCTCCAAGTTGATGTCTCGCGCACTTCGTGCCACTTCTACTTGTTGATTGATTATACTTCACCGGTACCTCCCAGCCAATGCTAGGGGTACTCTTCTTCCCCCTTAGCCCCCTGAGCCGCAAAGGGGCCACGCATACTATCCAGAGAATCAACTAGCTCCCAGCTCGCCTCACAAGGTCGAGCTACCACTCCTCACCGAGCTGGGTATCCCAACTCCCACAAGCTTAGTCAGTCAAGTATAGATTTATGTAGCATAATGTTACGCAAAACAGAAGAGATCCTCATCCTTCTCATCCCTCCATTATATAGAGTTTTGAAGTCCCTTACTTTCCCAAAATCCCATTTTATTTAATTTTTAATAAATTAATTCATAATAATCCTCCTTRTACATGTGTCACCCATCCCCTTCATTCCTCCAAAAACTAATTTCTTTAATTAATTAATTACCCTTATTTCCCTCACCCACCTAGAGTCACTCCTAGAATCGGTCCTAGGTGTCCCCAAATTCCCTTACAGGTTTTAATGACTTTCCCCATTATTAATTTGTTAGTTCAGTTTAAATTAGAAAATTCTTAAATGGTATATATCTTACTAAGTTGGACTAACTGCGTTTTCCTACTGTTTCCCCTTTCTTTTATGGTTCCCTTTTTTTCCTAGTTTCCTAATTATTTTAGATTTCCCCTTTTTCCCTTTTTAATTAAACTCAAAAAGGCATGTGCAAAAACTTACCCTTTTTTTTTAATGAATTAAATTTTAATAAGGTAAAACAATCATTCCCCCTTTTTAAGTTTTATCCCAAAAGATTTTTATAAATCACTTTAATTGCTTACCCCCTTCTTGTCACAAGATTAATGAAGATTATCTTTGTTATTATTATTATTTATATGTTTATTTATTATTATTATTATTATTTTATAAAGGTAAAATTTTACCACCAACAAAATTTAGACCTAGACCTTATTTTCCTAGGTTGTGCGACATTTTTTTTTAAGGGAACAATTTCAAATCTTCCTTAACACTTTATTGTCCTAAAGCCATATAGGTTTATCCAATTATTAACTAACCACGCGACGTGTCCTTCAGGATACACTAGGTTCTCCAAGGGTGCCACTCACCTCTTTCTATTTCTCGTACGCGACGTGCCCTTCATGATGCACCACGTGCATCAAGGGTGCCACTCGCCTCTTTCCATTTTTCTTGCGTGACGTGCCCTTCGGGATGCACCATGTGCTTCAAGGGTGCCACTCACCTCTTGACTGACTTGGTAGACATCAAAACCCCTGGAGTCAATACTCCGCCAGGTGATATTGTGGGAGACTAAGGCCCTCTAAGGAATAAGGCCCCTGCCTTATTGCATGCCTTTTAGAATCATTGTGATCGACTATCACAGTCTACCCTCACAACATCGTGGGTCCTCTCGAACTAGGTAATCGTTAACCTACAGTTCGAGCCACGACGAGAGTGCTAGTAGGTTGTGGCAGGGTTGTTTTCCACACCTCTCCCTCAACATCTTTGGTAGTCCTGTGTGACCCCTCTACTCCACATGTGAGTTTGGTCGACAAGCTATCGTCAGCCTACATCATCAACGAATCATGTTAGAAATATATCCATATCATATCATCTAATCAGATGCACTAATATCACATATAAAACATTCAAACCCCATTAGTTCACTCCCCGACTTGATCTGGAGTCCAAGGGGTTCCATTGATGCCTCTACATCCTCGAGTTCCGAAATCCTGTACACTCAGTAAAACCGAGTCAATAACACCTATCTATTTCAATGCAAGAAAACACCATGACATCAACCCATAACGCCTCATAATCAAAATCAAATATTTTAATAGCATAATAATTTGGATTACTTGTGAGCAAGTGTCCTCAAAGAATAAGTTTGCTCAGTGCGCCAGAGCGGGATGTTACATACTAAAATTCATCCYGAAGTTCACAGTATAAGTGCCAAAATAATGTGTATCACAGTATCATAATTCTATCTATCAAACAAAAATGGAAACTGYTGGCGCATATCATTTGCGTCCTCCCAGGTCGCCGAGTGCGGACTATAGTTGTCCCACTGGACCTTGACCTGATCTATTGTTCAACTCCATAACTATCGAATGCGATGATCCAATATGAGGATCGGCTCAACCGTGAGCTCCTCCTCATCTGATACCTACAAGGAACTCATGCCAATAACATGTGTAGAATCACTAATATAATGTCTCAAAACAGATACATGAAAACATCGTGCATACGCCTCAAGGAATCAGGCAAGTCTAGTTGATAGGACACAGGCCCCTTTCTCTCCACAATCTCGAAAGGTCCCACGAACCTAGGAGAGAGTTTATCTCCCTTTCCAAACTTGAACAAACTCTTATGTGATTTAACCCACAAGAAGACTCGATCACCAACCTCGTAACTACGGTTGACACAGTGTGCATTGGCATAAATCTTCTACTGATCCCGCACTTCTTTAATCCTTTGTATTATTATTTTCATTTGATCTTCCATTTCTTGGATCGCTTATGGTCCCACCAAGACCCTATCCTCAAGCCGATCCCAACTCAAAGGCATCCAACACGGTTGCCCGTAAAGAAACTCGAAAGTCGACATTTTAATGGTGCTCTGGTAACTGTTGTTACAAGTGAATTCCACCAGTGGAAAGAATTCTTCCTAGCACTTTTGTTGGTCCATCATGTACATGCGCAACATGTCCTCCAAGGTCTAGTTCATCCATTCGGTCTTCTCGTCAGTCTCCGGGTGATACGCAGTAATGAAGTTAAGTTGGGTTCCCAAAGCCTCTTGGAAAATCGTCCAAAATCATCCAGTAAACATCGATCCTCAATCGGATATAATCCTCTTAGGCACTCCATGCAGTCTCACAATCTCACTGATGAAAAATCTATCTATGTCATGTGCCTGATAAGTTGTATGCACAAGAATAAAGTGAGCACTCTTTGTTAGAGTGTCTACTACTATGAAAATTGAGTCGTGTCTCCTTGTCGTTAGTGGCAATCCAACAATAAAATCCATTGAAATAATCTCCCATTTCGATTTTGGAATAGCATGTGGCTGTAGTAATCCTACTGGGTGTCTATGTTCAGCCTTAACCTGCTGACATTCTAGACATCTTACCACATAGTTGACTATGTCTGCCTTCATTCCCTTCCAGAATAATAAGGGTTTAAGATCTACCCTCATCTTCGTGACTCTCAGGTGAGCCATGTAGACTACTCTATGATCCTCGCTTAGGATCAAACTCCTCAACTCGTCGTTTAGTGGTACGTAAATCCGATTTTTAAACCTCAATAATCCATCGTCATCAAACATAAATCCTTCAAATCTTGGTACCATCATTGTGTTTTGTCCGATAAAACCCTTGACCTCTTTGTGCCATTCATCATCATGCTGTAAAGTTAGAATATTTTCACGTAGATTCATCTGAAGATGAAACACCGAAAAGATGCGTGGTCTTTGACTCAATGCATCAGCCACTCGGTTCATTATTCCTTTTATGTAAGTAATCTCAAAGTCATACTTGCTAATCAATTCCGACCAATGTCGTTTTCACGTGTTCAGGTCGCTTTGTGTAAAGATGTGTTGTAGTCCACAGTGGTCCATCTTTAGGTCAAATTTTTGTCCAACAACGTAGTGTCTCCAAACCTTCAAGTCATATACGATGGAAAACAACTCCAAATCATGCATTGCGTAGTTCTCCTCATTCCTTCTCAGTTTCCTCGAGATGTAAGTGATCACTCGTCCGTCTTTCATCAAGACTCCGCCCAAGCCTTCCTTGGATGCGTCAGTGCATACCAAGAATTCTGTGTCCATGTCAGGGTCCTTTAGTATCGGTGTTGTTTTCAACATCTCCTTGAGCCTCTGAAATTCTTCTGCACATTTCTTGGTCCAAACAAACTTCTTTTTCTTCTTTTGCAATTCCGTGATAGGATTTTCTATCTTCGAAAATCCCTCGACGAACTGTCAATAGTATCCTGCTAAACCCATGAAGCTACGCACTTCCAGGACATTCGTCAGTGGAGGCCATTCCATAATAGCCTCGACCTTCACTGGATCCACAATGATACCTTCATTGGAGATGACATGTCCTATGTAGTGAATCTTTGTTTGATAAAATGATCATTTGGACAACTTCCCGTACAATTTGTGCTCTTGCAGACACAATAGTACCAAGTGCAAGTGCTCGTCATGCTCCTCCATCATCTGAGAGTAAATCAAAATATCATCAATGAATACTTGGACGAACTTGTCCAAGCACTCACGGAACACCCCATTCATCAAAATCATAAATACCCCTGGGGCGTTTGTCAGTCCAAATGGTAAAATAGTAAACTCGTAATGTCCAAACCTCATCTTAAAGGCAGTCTTAGGGACATCATCCTCCTTGATCTGTAACTGGTGATACCCTGATCTCAAATCGATCTTTGACAACACCGTCGCACCCTTCATCTGATCAAACAGATCATCAATCCTCGGCAACGGATATTGGTTCTTGATCGTTGCCTTGTTCAATTGGCAGTAGTCAATGTAGAGCCTCCACAACCCATCCTTCTTTCATATGAAAATAACAGATGCACCCCACGGTGACACGCTCAGACATATCAGTCCCAGGTCCAACAACTCCTTCAGTTGCATTCTCAACTCCTGTAACTTTGGGGTCGACATCCGATAAGGCGTTCTAGTTATCGGTTCAGTCCCCGGTTCTAGGTCTATAGTAAAATCCAATTCCCTCTCCGGCGACATCCCAGGTAACTCCTTCGGAAAGATGTCTGTGAACTCTCTCACCACAGGAAGGTGTTCTAGACATTCCACTACTCCCTTCTTGTTTAATGCAAGGATCACATAAATCTTACATCCCTTGAACATGCTCCTCCGTAGCTGCAAGGAAGAGATGAACCTCAAGGAAAATCCTTGGTTTCATCCTACAATCACGCGTCTCTTTCCCTCATCATCGACCAAGCTCAATCGTTTCATATTACAGTTGAGTATTGCCTCATGCAATTCCAACCAGTCCATACCGATCATGACGTCATAAGATCCTAAGATCGTGACATACAGGTTGGCCCTGGTGACAAACTCTCCTAGGTTAAGGGTACAACCCGTAACCTTTCCTCCAACCTTTTGTTTGGTTCCCGAAGCCATCTCTATTGAGCTAAACTCATCATGTTTGACTGCCTTTACCTTAATCCTTTTTAGCGTTGCACCAGAAATGAAACTCTCGGTAGCACCGGGATCTATCAAAATACTAAGGGTCTGGTCAGCGACAGTACTTGATGTCTTGAGCACAGTCGACTGGTGCTCTGCTTGGTGGTTATTCAACACTACATGATATTGATGGGCCTTGCCCATATCTCCCATGATAGTGGGTCCGGCTGACCCAGACGCTCTAGTTCTCTCTATAGGGTAGTCGCGCTAGTAGTGTGGCTCCCCACACGTCCAACACCCCTTCTTCGGTCCAGTAATCCCGGTACCCGAAGTAGAAGATGATGGCCCACCGACCTGGAATCTTGGTATGTTCTGCTAAACAGGCCTAAATTGTTGTTGTTGTGGCCGATGCTGTTGCTGATGCTGAGGTCCTCGACAAGGTGTCTGTTGCTGAGGCGTTGGTCATCAATATGTAGTGAAAATGGCTCCCCTCTAGAAGCCACGATATCATGGCGTATGTCTAGTTGGGGTATGATGCTGCTGCACACCAGATGACACCTACCCTGTTGGTCTCTCCGGAATCCTGCTCTGACCCCTACTGATAAGCTCCTCCTCTGCTATGAAGGCCTTTTGGATGACATCATGCAAGGTTTGAGGCATCAAAATCCTAACATTTTCATGTATGTTTCCATTAAGGCTGAACACGAACCTATTGACCTTTAAGTTTCTCAGTTTTAAGATGCAGAGCATACTGCATCAACTCCATAAAACGGGCCTCGTACTCGGGCACCATACGACCACCCTATCATAAGGCGTTGAACTCGTTGAGCTAACGCTCAATAAATTCCTATGATAGGTACCTCTCTCAGAACCGTTCCTCGAACAGTTCCCATGGCACGTCTTTGACGACCATGTTCAATTGTGGCAGGAGCATCTTCCACCACAGAAGAGCGCTCCCCTTCAGTTGAAAGATCATCATGCGGACCTTCATGTTGGATGTATAGTCGCGAAGTGCAAAGCACATCGCTATATTCTCCAACCATGCCTTGGCGGATGCGTCATCTGGGGCACCAAATAACTTGGGAAATTTGACCTTCTCGAGCTCACGTTGAATGCTACCAGTACCAACCGGAGCACGCGGTGGACCCTCAGGGGGTTCCGACACCCTAGCCTCATCTCGGTCCAAACGGATGATCAGTGCCTCAGACATCCGCTGAAAAGACCTCATCATACCAACCACATCACCCATCGCTATCTTCTCCTGCCCGACAACCTGTTCATCTCCCTTGGGGTTAGACCCCTCAAGTGTGGATGCTACTGGAGGCATCACGCCTCCTCCCTGGCATCCCGTCGTCTACCTCCGCAACATCCTCTAACCATGATTACCTGCACGAATATAAGTCAACTTAATTAGCAACATCATAATCAAATCATATCAACAAAAGTTGTACTGATCCCAAGTCACGGGTTAAACCCGCTCTAATACCAAATGTAACAACCCCTTCAGTTGAGGCCATGGGCGAAGCAAATTTTTTTTTTGAAAGGCAAGAGGTGACGACAACAGTTTAACCACACCTCAGATGATGAACACAAGCATGCAACCCAGGCAACAGGAAACTACGACTCCACTCACTAGCACAAGGGCAACTGGGGAAACATGCGTAGGACAACAAGGAGGAATGACTACCCGCCCGATGCAAACAAGAAACTCCTACAATATAAGGGACAACTTCCCCTTCCCAACACAATGACGCTGACAAACAAGACTAGAACCTCAAGGCGTGTGAAACAAACTCATGAAGGCATTCCATCCATGCACCCAAGCAACGTACCACGCTCGACAACACTCACACAACATGCACCGAATCCAGCCAGATTATCATTCACCGCTATCCCATAGGGAGTGCCATGATCCCCTCATTAGGAATCATTCCATCCCCAAGTGATAGACGCGTCGACAACCTTGGCACCACACATCCTATCTGGACCGAGGACTCTAGATAAATCTGACTCGCTAGAAACCAAATACCAAAAGGAAAAACACACCCATACCCCAACAACAAGTCGACGAAATGCTAGAGGATGAAGACAAGGGATGACGCAAGCCAATACACGACATCGTCCATGACCCAACGAATCACCCAGTCTAAACTAGTCAATAATTACAATCTATTTTAACATGGGTTCCATTCTAAATGGGGCACGTCAAAATTACAATTAGTCAATAATGCACCCACTAATTTAACGTTAATACAATCAATCTTTCAAGTCTAAGTAATCAATACTTAAAACTATAATTATAAATACCATCTAACCTCAATTATAATCAATTTAGCAAGTCTAAAATTGGCAATCTAGTCTTTACTCACCAATCTAATTTTAATCATTATTACAACCTAAATGGACAATTCTATATTAATCCAAGATCTCCATCCAACTAGCCATAAACTTGAATAACAACATTAACAATCTTAATGTAGAATGCTACCATTATAACACTTATGAACAATTAAATCTCAACATGTAGTCTAGCTATATTGACCGAACTAACAATACTAGTTGTCTATTATCATTGAGAAGGAAACTACCAACTAATAACATTGTTGTAGAAATTTAACAAGGCAATTAACATATCAGTTACATAACAGTTAATATAGCAAATAACAAGGCAATTAACATAACAATTAACATAACTATTAATTTAGCAATGACAAGGCAATTTACATGATTGTTATCATAATAAGTAATATACCAATAACAAGGCGATTAACATGTTAATTAACATAACAATTAATATAACAGTAACAAGGCAATTTACATGACTGTTAACATAACAATTAATAGCACAATAAAAAGGACATAAATGATATCATTTAAATCATTGTGGCAATTAATCAATAAGAAGGAATTTGTTGACCATTGACTCATTGTAGAAAAAATCATGGCAGTTAATGGACCCAAGACATCGTTGTAGCAATTATGTTTGGCAGTGAGAACGCTGGGTACACTCAAATTGAAGGAGGATAAAAGACCATTCAAAACCGGAGAAGGATAAGCTCGTGGCCATTCAACAACAACGCAGTCACAGTTTTAAGGCAAAACATTGTTCCACACATCAACAGAATGCAATACAAATTTAATGGCAAGCGTGCCCGGTCGACATCAAACTCAAAAAAATTAAAGGCAAAACGTATCCATCCAACAACTAGTCTCAATCCACCTTTAAGGAAAAATTGCATCCACTCAACATCAACGTAGTCAACCAGATACCAAAACGCTACACTATAAGGGAAAAACGTGGTCATTAAGGCAGTAACATTAAGGAATAAAATCCGTGTAATAGTAAAATCATGGTCATAAAATTTGTGGTAATAAAATTGTGGTAATAGTAAAGAAATAGAATCTGTGTAACAGTCAAAATCGTGGTAATAAAATCCATGGTAATAAAATCATGGTGATAAATCGCAGTAACAACAAGGAATGAAATCCGTGTAACAATCAAAATCGTGGTAATAAAATATGTGGTAATAAAATTGTGGTGATAAATCATGGTAACAACAAGGAATGAAATCCGTGTAATAGTCAAAATCGTGGTAATAAAATCTGTGGTAATAAAATCGTGGTAACAGTAAAGAAATAAAATCCGTGATAGTAAAAATTGTGGTAATAAAATCTGTGTAATAAAATATGTTGGGGTCCCAATGACGAAATTCCATCTAAACCCAAAAGTCGACCTGTCAAATTCGAGCATGCGTAAAGGAAAATCACAGTCAACACATGATTACTTAGGATATGGTTACAGGTTGAGGATTGTTTCTTTATCTAAATCAAATTTAGCAGTCCCGAAGTCCATAAAAACAAAAATGGATTGGTCGTAGAAGTCCAAGAAGAGCACAACCATCAATATACAACACAGAGTAAATTTACCCAACAAAGCATAAATGTAGTCAAGAATATGAAAACGTAGAGAAAAGTAAGAAAGGAGAAAGGATCCCAAGGAAAAGTCATTGAAATGACCGCAGAGTTTTTATCAACCCAAGCATTGAGAAAATCCAAGGTTTGGGCCTTAAGGCACGGAGACAAAAACAAGCGCAGAGATAAACCAACAAGGACGCAATGAAATCCATACGCAGAGGTACTTTTGCTAGAAGTCACAAGATGAACAATCAACCAAAGACAAACAACGGAGGTAGACGACTGACAGGAACATCCTTCACTCATCATCCATGCACAAAAAAGAAGGGCATTGAGATCCATAGGTATATTAATGTCAAAGCAATGATCGTAGATCAGGCTCCTAGATGACTGCTCAGGTGTGGATTGATGAGCTAGGGACGAAGGCTAAAATAAACCGCAATCATCGCAATAAAAAAACTCAGGACGGTCAAGACATGTAGGGATCGAAGGCCATGGGAAATAAATCAACATCAAGCTAAGGCTATGGGGAAAATTGCAGTCATCAACTAGAATGCTAAGACAATCATTTTCCTTACCTAATTAAACATGCAAATCTAAAAGCATAAATAATACTAACAATCTACCATGCAAAAATAAAGAAAGTGTACCATCGCCCAATCGCCCACTCCGAGTTGATGTCTTGGGTGCTTCATGCCACTCTCACTTGCCGACCAATGAGACTTCACCGATACCTCCCATCCAATGCTAGGGGTACTCTTCTTCCCCCTTAGCCCCCGAGCCACAAAGGGGCCACACACACTATCCAGAGAATCAACTAGCTCCCAACTCGCCTCGCAAGGCCGAGCTACCACTCCTCACCGAGCTAGGTATCCCAAATCTCACAAGCTAAGTCAGTCAAGTATATATTTCTGCAGCATAACGTTACGCAAAACATAATAGATCCTCATCCTTCTCATCCCTCCATTATATAGAGTTTCGAAGTCCCTTACTTTCCCAAAATCCCTTTTTATTTAATGTTTAATAAATTAATTCATAATAATCCTCCTCGTACATGTGTCACCCATCCCCTTCATTCCTCCAAAAACTAATTTCTTTAATTAATTAATTACCCTTATTTCCCTCACCCACCTAGAGTCACTCCTAGAATCGGTCCTAGGTGTCCCCAAATTCCCTTACAGGTTTTAATGACTTTCCCCATTATTAATTTGCTAGTTCAGTTTAAATTAGAAAGTTTGTAAATGGTGGATACCTTACTAAGTTGGACTAACTGCTTTTTCCTAGTGTTTCCCCTTTCTTTTATGGTTCCTGCTTTTTCCTAGTTTCCTAATTATTTTAGATTTCCCCTTTTTCCCTTTTTAATTAAACTCAAAAAGGCATGTGCATAAACTTACCCCTTTTTTTTTAATGAATTAAATTTTTAATAGCATAATAAAGTAAAACAATAATTTCCCCTTGTTAAGTTTTATCCCAAAATATTTTTATAAATCACTTTAATTGCTTACCCCCTTCTTGTCACAAGATTAATGAATATTATATTTATTATTATTATTATTATTATTATTATTATTATATGTTTATTTTATTATTATTATTATTATTATTTTATAAAGGTAAAATTTTACCACCAACAAAATTTAGACTTAGACCTTATTTTCCTAGGCTAGGCGACATTTTTTTTTAAGTTATTATTATATAGTTTATTTTATTATTATTATTATTATTATTTTATAAAGGTAAAATTTTACCACCAACAAAATTTAGACTTAGACCTTATTTTCCTAGGGTTGTGGCTTATTTTAAGGGAATGGTCACACTTGTCATCACCCTTTATTGTCCCAAGGCTACATATAGTTTTATCCAATTATTAACTAACCATACGACGTGCCCTTCATGACGCACAACGTGCTCCTGTCGCACTCTCTTTCTATTTCTTTTGCGCTGACGCGTTCCCTTTAGGGACGCACCACGCACCCAGGTGACACTCTCCTTCCATTTTTAATATGCGATATGTTCTTCGGGGATGCACCACGGCTCCAAGGGTTTATTACACTTGTACTTTAATCATCACTGACTTGGTAGACATCAAAACCCCTAGAGTCAATACTCCGCCAGGTGATCTTGTGGGAGACTAAGGGCCTCTAAGGAATAAGGCCCCTGCCTTATTGCGCACCCCTTAGAATCGTCATGAGTGACTTTCATAGTTTTCCCTCATGACATCATGGGTCCTCTCGAACTAGGTAATCGTTAACCTATAGTTCAAGCCACAGTGGGAGTGCTAGTAGGTTGTGGCAGGGATGTTGTCCACACCTCTCCCTCAATATCTCTGGTAGAAATGCGTGACCCGTCTACTCCACATGTGAGTCTGGTTGGCAAGTTATCATCAGCCTGCATCATCAACGAATCATGTCAAAAATATATCCATGTCATATCATCTAATCAAATGCACTAATATCACATATAAAACAATCAAACCCCATTAGTTCACTCCCCAACTCGATCCGGAGTCCAAGGGGTTCCATTGATGCCTTTGCATCCTCGAGGTCTAAAATCCTGCACACTCAGTAAAACTGAGTCAATAGCTCCTGTCTATGTCAATGCAGCAAAACAACATGACATCAACCCATAACGCCTCATAATCAAAATCAAATGTTTTAATAGCATAATAATCCGGATCACTTGCGAGCAAGTGTCCTCAAAGAATAAGTTCGCTCAGTGAACCAAAGCGGGATGTTACACATCATCACTAGATGATAAGACTCCACATGAGGTATGGACTGGTAAGAAACCCTCTCTCACACAGCTCAGGGTATTTGGATGTGATGTCTATGTTCACGCTCCAAAGGAAAACAAGAGTAAACTACATAAATATGATAAAAAAAATATTTTTATTGGGTATAAATATGGTTCGAAAGGTTATAATATTTGGAACCCATAAACTAAGAAGGTAGTGTATATTTGAGATGTGTTATTTAGAGAAATCAAAGATGTTTTCAAACAAGAAATCTTACCAAGGAAGGAAGAACCAAAGAAAATAGAGTTTGAGTTGAAGGATGATGAATCAAAGTCTACAAAAGAACACGAATTAGAAGAAGAAGATCCTCATACTCCAGTATTAAGAATATCCGTTTGAGAAATATGTCAATCGAAAATGTATAATCCACTTGATTTCCTTTCAAATTTTTCTTTATCTATTACATATGATGATCCTAGTAATGATAGGAAGGTAGTGGACTCAGAGGATGGAAAACTATGGAAAAATGCCATGGTTGAAGAAATGGAATCCTTGAACAAGAATGAGGATTGGGATCTAGTGGAGTTGTCGACTATAAGAAAACCCATTTGAAGCAAATGGATGTTTAAGAAGAAGATGACTGCATAAGGCAAAGTGGAGAAATACAAAGCTTTATTAGTAGAAAAAGGTTATTCCCAGGTAGAGAGAATTGACTTTGGTGAGATTTTTTCTCTTGTTGTCAAGTTAACTTATGTTAGATTTATTTTATTTGTTATTGTTGCGTTTGATTTTGAAGTAGAACATATGGATGTGAAGACACCATTCCTACATGGGGATCTAGAAGAAGAAATATACATGAAGTAGCTATAAGGCTTTGCTGTGAAGGGAAAGAAAGAGTTGGTATGCAAGTTGAAAAATTCCCTATATGGGTTAAAGAAATCACCAAGGATGTGGTATCAATTTTTTTATACTTATATGTTGGGACTTGGATTCACAAGGAGCAAAGCCGATCAATGTGTGTATTTCAAATTAATCGATGATCATCTTATTTATTTGGTCTTGTATGTGGATGATATGTTGCTAACATGAAATGTGAAGGATATTATCAAAGAGGTGAAAACTTAGTTGTCCTCTAAGTTTGACATGAAGGATCTTGGTGTTGTAAATTTCATTTTGGGCATGGAAATTAAAAGAGATCAGAAAAACAAAAAAATATGGTTAAATCAAAGGAAATGTGTCGAGACAATATTACAAAGGTTTAGTATGCAGGAATGTAAACCATTCAAGGTTCCTATTCCTATAGGTGTAAAGTTATCTATGGATTAATGTCCCAAGAAAAATAAATAAGAAGAGATCATGTCTCGTGTTTCATATGTGAGTGCGGTTGGAAGTTTGATGTATGCAGTGGTATGCACTAGAAGGCTTTTAGGTATCTACATGGCACTACCAGTTATGAATTATGCTACCAAGGAAGACCAAGATTGGATAGAGTGTTGGACATACATGGCTTTGTCGATGTAGACTGGGCTGGAGATCTGGATCATAGAAGATCTACAAGTGGGTATGTGTTTAACTTATTTGGAGGAGAAATTGGTTGGATGAGGAAAAGACAGTTTGTAGTGTCACTCTCAACTAAAAAAGTTGAATACATGAAAACCACCCATGCAAGAAAGGAAGCAGTATGGCTACAGAGATTGTGTTTAGTTATTGGGTTGGTACATCAAGTTGTAAGGATAAATTGTGACTGTCATAGTGTAATGTTCCTGGCAAAGAACTCGACTTATCATTCAAAAGAAAAGCATATTGATGTTCAGTATCACTTTGTGAGAGACATGGTTGAAGACAAGAAGGTGGTGTTGATGAAGGTGGGCACTTTGGAGAATGTTGAAGATTCATTAACAAAATTTGTGAGCACTAAGAAGTTCTCTTGGTGTAGAGGATCTATGGGCATTACTGCCCTGGATTGTTGACTATGTAATCATGTAACCCCTTGTATGCAAAGAAAACAAGTGGGAGATTGTTAGGTATGTGCTATATTATTTACAATATTGGTCTCATGTACTGTACACTGATATGAGAGCCTCGGGTGGTTGGAGGCAGTATCCCACAAAAACAAATGGTTGTTTTTTGGGTTTGTTTTTAACGCTATTTCGACAGATGGTTTTCGTCGACTATTTTCTAATTCTAGTTAAGGAATTAGGGTTTTTGACTAATTCGGGTCAATGGATAGGGAAACTATGTTTGAACAAAAATTTATGGGGAAACTAGATAATATAAATTATACTCAATAGAGAAGAATAGTTTCTTGGAAATTTTTGATGCTAGATTTGGAAAATAGTTTTTTTTTTTTCTTCTTTTTTTTGACATCATGGTATCTTTCTCAGCCCTATTTTTTTTTATCATGCCAAGAGCACATGAAAAAAGTGTCTTTCATTTTGAATTAGAATAAAAAATGTTATTTTTTCTTTGGAAAAAAAATTGTGTTTTCTATGGGCATCAATGACATCCCAATGTATAATACCTTGAGGTGTAGAATAGTCAGTGACGAAGTGTGCTGTTAAGGCGCTCTGTGATGTTAAAGTCATCGGTTCGAAACTTGGGGGACAAAAAATCCAGCCATGTTAAGGTTTGGTGTGGCTCAGGTCGGGTGCGATCCCCGGGTAATTTTGACGGCTTAGATGCCCCTGAGTCGTGGTTTCTTAGCCACAGGTTAGTCCCACATGTCACGAACAAACTAACAAACAAAAAAAAAGAAATGACATCCCAATGTATAATGGTTCGATCTTAGCCATTTCATCCTCCTTAAACTATGATCACATTTACAATTGTTGATTTTCCTATCCAAAAATGCATAATTAATAATAAACATAATAACCAGAATTAAAACATCATCTTTAGGAGAAGCACCCCTAAAGTCTTTAGTATCTTAGTATTTTTGGTTGAAGTGAATGTTGATATCATTAAGCAATTTTCTTGGAGAGTTGATAACATATTTGGTAAGACTTTTGGCATGATTGTATCTATTTTCTTCTCTATCTATTGAATTCATTGAAATGTATTCTAGTAAATTTATGTCTTTTTAATCTAGGTTTTGAAGGATAATTTGTTTTTGTTAAATATTGCATCTTTCATAAGTCATTCTTGCAACATTGGTCTTCTTTGTGGCGTTTTCAAGGGTCTAGATTGATATAACAATATACTCATTAAAATCTCAATATGTCACTCACAAAAAAATATTTTAAATGGGGAGAATAACACTCCTCTCAACCACCCAAACTAGACCTAATTAATACCATGAATTAACGCATAAACAAAAACTATGAAATTAACTATAAATAAAAAATAAACAATTAATATATAACACATCATTAAACTTTGTTCTAATACAATGTATATAATATTATATAAACTTTGTTCTAATACAATGTATATAATATTATATAACGTAGGTGATATTAATTGATATTTATTATACAAAGTGGATTTTTACTTAAACTTATATTTTAACTAAAAGAGCCATGAACTTGTGAACACCCACATCTATCCTTAGATAAATTTTTACAAAGTAACCATTCCTACATACATGATTTCAAACCCCTCCCACCAACCAAAAATTCAAATATATCCAATTGATTTACATTGTAGTAAAACACATACATTATAAGAGGTTGACTTTAATTATATTAGGATGGTACTTATTTTTTGTCAATATCAAAGTAGTCATCCCATTATAAATATGTCATGCTTTTATTTCATACAAAACTGCTTGAAAATAGGAAGAATGAAAAGGAACCGGTTGCTCTTAGGTGAGGCAACACCTGGAGGGCATCAAAGCAAAGCCACACTGCATTTTAGTAAATCAATTGAGGAGTACATTATATAGGATGATATTCGGTTTAGACGGTTGGAACCATTATTTGGTTTAGAGGAGTCTCCATTATTAACTAATCTCCATTATTTATAAGTCTCCCCTTTAATGGAGAAAGGATTGACATCCACACCTAACATCTCCCTAAACAATTCAAATTTTATCTTCCCAAGAGGCTTAGTGAAAATATCAATAGCATTTTCATTAGTATTACAATACATTAAAGCAATGTCATTAAACTGCATCTTTTCTTGAACAAAATGAAACTGATTATCAACATGCTTTGTCCTTGAATGGTAAACTGGATTATTTTCCAACTTGATTGAGCTCTAGTTATAACATTTGATTATCGTATCTTTCCTTTGTTCTTCTCCAACATCTTGAAGTACTCTTCTCAACCAAACAACTTCAGAAGTTGTTGCACATAATGATTTATATTCTACCTCAGTGGATGACAAAGATACAATAGGTTACTTCTTACTGCTCCATGAAACAATCCTGGATCAAATGCCAAAGGCATAAACTGTAGTAGATCTTCGATCATCGAGATTGCCAGTTCAGTCTGAATCTGAGTAACCTATCATCTCAACATCAAATGAATCAATATATTTAATACCATAATCAATTGTTCCTTTGAGATACTTGAGTACCCATTTCGCTACATTCCAATGGTTTTCTATAGGTTTTTCCATAAACTGACTTAACACACTAACAAAATACGCTATGCCAGGTCTGGTTGTAGTGAGATAGTTCAAGCTTCCCACCATCTGTCTATACATTGTACCATTTACCTCCTTCGAACCATCATCACAGTCAAGTTTCATGTTCTGCTGCATTGGAACATAAGAAACTTTACATTGATCCATTTTAAACTTCTTAAGTACTTCTCTGACATATTTACCTTGAGACACAAAGGTTTGACCAAAATTTCTCCAAACTTCAATCCCTAGGTAGTAATGTAACTCACCAAGATCTTTCATTTCAAATACTTGTGACATCTGCTTCTTAATTCCACTAATCAATTTTTCTGAATTCCCTGTAATAATTAAATCATCAACGTATAAGGAAATCAATACAACATGCCCCTTTTCATCAAATTTGGATCACTTTTTCTCCTCATAAAACCTTGCTGAAGAAAGAAGGAATCTATCTTCTCATACCATGACCTAGGTGCCTGTTTCAGTCCATATAATGCTTCCTTTAATTTACACACTAAATATTCATGACCACTTTCACAAAACCCTTTGTATGAGTAAGGTAAACCTCCTCCTTTAAATCACCATTTAGAAAAGAATATTTTACATCTAATTGGTGAAGCTTCCAATGGTACTTTGTAGCTAATTCAATTAACAATCTTATAGTATTTAATTTAGCTACTAGTGCAAATGTTTATGCATAATCAATGCCCTCCTTCTGTGAGTACCCTTTTTCCACCAATCTAGATTTATATTTATCTATACTACCATCTGCTTTGAATTTATGTTTGTATATCCATGTACATCCTATTGGTTTTTTATCTTTAGGAAATTCAGTCAATTCCCAAGTTTGGTTTTTCATTATAGAGTCATATTCTTCCTACATTCCTTTTCTCCACTCTTCATGTTCATTAGCTTCATTAAAACTCATGGGTTCTATGACATTTGAAATACTACTCATCAATGAATAATCTTTATATTTTTTAGGTGGATGAACCTGTCGTGAAGATCTTCTCAATTGGTTGGTGACTTGTTCTCCATTTTGTGAAGATTATTCTTCACTGTTGGATGTATCCATGTAACTGACTGCCTTTTCCTATCGGTGCTTCTCTTCTTTTACCTCTTCATATTCAATAAGTACATGCCATCCTTCATGATTGTTGTGTTCATTATTTCCTTCTACCTGCTCATGGAAAATTACATCTCTACTTGCAAACACTTTGTGAGTAGATGGATCAAACAATTTATATGATTTAAATTCTGAACAATACCCTATAAAAATACATTTTATAGGTTTAACATCAAGCTTCTTCCTGTTCTCGTTTGGAATATGTGCAAAATATTTACACCCAAATATACTCAAATTATTAACTGCTAGTTTAGAATCATAAAAGGCTTCGAAAGGAGTTTTATGATCAAGAAACCTTGTTGGAATTATATTCTTTAAATAAACAACAGTGCTAATGGAATCATCCCAAAAATCATTTGAGATATTCTTACCTTTCATCATACTTCATGCACACTCCACCAAAGTTTTGTTTTTCCTTTCCGCAACTCCGTTCTGTTGTGGA
>SNQJ01S0068410.1:39363-55457 GCA_010110895.2 Picea sitchensis | reverse complement strand
TTATTTTTTATGAAGTTTGTTTATTTAATTTGTTTTAATGATTTCGATTTTTAAAATTTTTATAATGTTTTGCTTTTAATTTAATTTGATTTAATTAATTTTTGTTTTAATAATAATTATTTTATTTTATTATTAAAATTATAATTACACTAACCTAACAATTAATCTAAATATACTAACCTAATTACTAATTATTAACATTATTAACCTAACTAATTAATTTTAATTATTAATTATCCTAAGGTTATCTAACTTTGTTTATGCAGGGATGAGTGGTGGGTAAGAAGTGGGAGTGAGTGGCGCAGAAGTGAATGAATTGTGTAGGAGGATGATGAAAGAAGTATTGGGTAAAATGGAGGGAGGAGCAAAATCATCCGAGGAAACTAGCGAGCCAAGCGCCTTTGTCATGAGAGCAACGATAGAAAGATAACTGAATAATCATCTTTCCTATAAATTATAAGACCCTAAAATAGGTTCCAATGGGGGATGACAGCTATTTCAAGAGGTGTAAAGAACCATGGATCTTTGAATATGCAGACCAATGTCTTTTTCATTGGGTTGATCTCAAAAACTGCAACTTGTTCTGTCCTGTAACATTCGTGACTAAAAATATTCAAACAAAAAAATGAAAAACTGAAAATTTTTGTTGCACACTGGAAACCCATCTACTGCAAGGATGCTTACCTGGTAATATTATTTATGTACATATAATACTATTCTAACACTGAATATTTGACTTCAAACAATGTGAAATATCCAATATAACTACTCAAATATCTGATCCAATACCTGGGCTCCCTCAATGTTTTCAACAATCATGAGAACTAACTCTGGTAAGGGAGCTTGAAACTGATTGTCAGCCTGCCCTTCACAATAGAGAACTTTGGAACCATGAAAGACAAAGGAGGCACTTAAAATTCATTGGGACTGTGGATTGAAAAACTCCTACATATAGATAGCTATGGGATCATGAAAGACACAACCTATTTCTTTACTTTCAACAAATTTATGGTCCCAATTGGGTATGTCACATATGCTTTTAATATCAATATATAGTTCCTGATATGGCTGAAAATTTTCTGATGAAGATTGTAATGAGACTCCTACTGAATAAGACTACGAAGTCGGATGCCTAATCAAGTCTATATCATAACTACTTTTAATCTCATATCATCTATTGGATCCTGCAGAAATTGAGATGATTGTTGTATTGGTTCCAATGAAACTTCATAATTTTCTATGTGCTTATCATTCAGGGCATGATCAATATTCTTCTTCAAAAAATCAAATGAATTAAAGCTTAATGGTACATAATTATTTTGCATTAACTCATAATCGGTTTCAGGCTCTAAGCTTTCATCTGGGATTTGAAACTCAAGGTAGCTTAGCGGCTGCAATTTTGGAGCAAGAACAACTTCCATATCACGAAAGACCTCCGCAATTAATTCATCAAAAAATTCTCCA
Source organism: Picea sitchensis (assembly GCA_010110895.2). Taxonomy (NCBI): domain Eukaryota; kingdom Viridiplantae; phylum Streptophyta; class Pinopsida; order Pinales; family Pinaceae; genus Picea; species Picea sitchensis. The sequence continues at coordinate 53,993 of SNQJ01S0068410.1, read as the reverse complement.
TTCCTATTGTTGATAACTTGTTGGTCTGCTTGCTTATAGATTTTTCTTATAGATTAGAATGAGGAAAAACATAAAGGAAAATATCTTTCACTTACTTGAAAATTTTCTGCATTTTCCTCATTACTGTCATAATTAATATGCACATGTTGATTGTCATATTTGAGCCATTGTAACTGAGCTTATTTCTCCCAAAAATATGTTGTTGATTGCTTTGAAGATTCAACCTTGATGTAGTCATCATCATATTGATCATACTTGGGTATATCATCCATATAACTACTATCATCAAGCATACCCATTAAAACATTTGTAAAAAAATCATTTTATGTTCTATTGTAACAGAAATTAACAACAAAATGATTTGGTTCAGTAACCTTTTCTTCTTCAACAACAAGTGGGACATGGTGTTTTTGAACAATAAGATCATTTCTTATGATTATATTTTTCATCATTTATTTCATTTTAATTACCAATATGTCAAGTTTCACTTTTGAAGATGTCAGGTTCTTCTTCTTTATGTTCTTCCTTTCTTCTGCCTTCAACTTTGACTTTTTGATCAACAAATTAGCTTCTACACCTATTGCATTGTTCTGCATTTCTTCAAGTGTCGTAGTATTCCTTTCTCTTAAATGAAATGTCATTTCTGGATCAAAGGAATCCGGGTAGTGTAAGAGAGATAAACCAGGAGGAGGTTTTATATCAACAAGCATTGAATGGTAAACTCGATTGAACTTGGTTGAAAAGTGCTACACTGTTTCTCCTGATTGTCTTTTCAAATGATCATGTTCTTCTGAAATCAGAAAAATATTCCTCTTGATCACCCATTTATTAAGGAATACTTTCACAAACTAATTGAAATCACAAATTCTTGCAGTTGAAATTTTTTTGAACCATTCTTTAGCTTTACCTTGCAAAGATAGAGCAAAAATCCTGATACATGTTGGTTGTGGAGCCTGATTATCTTCCTGATTCAGAGGTCTTTTTTACTTTCAGTTGTGTTTATACCCCATGAAGTATTTACACCCCAAAAGTATGTACACTCTTCCACATGGGGGAGTGCAGAGGTGGGGTACCCCCTCTGCGGGGTTCGGGGGGGCTATCCCCCCAGCTGGGGGGTCTGGGGGCAAGCGGTCCCCCGGAGGAAAAATTGCCTTGTAAATGTATATTGTAATTTCATTATAAATCTGGACCATTCATTATAAGGTCACAGATCTAACGATAGAGATTATGTTACGGTTTTTTTCCCTAGAAGGCAACCCTCTTTTATGAGGAAAATGTATTGCGGCTATGGTGGATGGTGTATATTGTATTATGAGATAGGAGACTGTGATAAAGAGAGGAGGAAGTTACAATGGGTTTGTTGTAGGTTGTATCCCTTAATATGTTGGATAATAATAAAGGAAGGACTTGGAAATTTCTCTAGTGGACGTAGCCCACACTGGGTGAACCACGTAAATCTGTGTCTCTATTGTATTGTGTATCTTCTGTGTTTTGTTTCCGCATTTGTTTTATTTTATTGCTCTGCGGTCCTGTTCTTCTAACAATACAGACGTCATCTTTTTCAACCTCAAAAAGGTCAAGAAAATGTTCAAAACCATGAATGTGTTTTTCAATAGTGATGTTACCATATTATCCATCAAACCTAGGAAGACATTTGTAATAATTTGCAGGGAAATCATGGAGTATAGGAGGTAAGACAAGAGGCTTGTATCTATCTGGAATTTTAACAGGTGTAGGAGTATATACAGGAACTGTAAAATTGGGCTTAATATTTTGAGGCTCATCAGGTTGAATATGATCAACATAAGTTTCGGCAGTATGATATTGACCAGGGTCAGGAAAAGAGAAGAAATAATTAAAAATAAATCATATTATGTCTTGGATAAAATTCCAACTTGAATACCTGATCTTCCCAGATTGTCTTGTCATGTTTCAGGTTCTTCCTCCAGTGGAGTCTTTGAATTGAAATTGATTTGGAGTCGATTGGATTCACCAGGTAGATGATTTAGCATTCTTGTGTCTGATCAATGTCCACCATTAGTAATCAGATATGGAACTTGATATGCTCTTTTGAGGAACAATTCCCCAGTATGGTTTCCACTATGTTAACACTCCGTAATTTTTCCAATCTGAAGGGAGAAATCGTAGAGGTAACCTGGTGTAGACCCCCTCCCATTCTCTCTCCTGGGGATCCCGTGACCTCTCGGTCTTGGATATTTGAATTCCTGAGTTGGATTGACTCTTTGACTCCCTGCTGGAACCTAATGTACTTTATCACATGTCCCTCTTTCTCCAAAGTGCGGGTCCCACCAAACCTCGTGGCTCTCTTCTTGGCCCTTTGAAGAAAGTTGATGGTGGCACTAGTTCTCCATTCTAGGCCCTTTCTATCATATGACCTCAGGCTATGTTTTGGGGCTAAACCACAAAAGTGCTTCGGGCTTCGGGCTTCGACTCTTTCCACAACAGCTAGCTCCTATGTTCCCAAACTCCAAATCAATAAGCTCTATTGGCGCAAGGATCAATGGTCCCCGTTATTCCTTTAAGTCAACGACTGTGATATATTTGGACTCCAACCTTCAGGAGTCTCTTTTTGTCCTCCTATGATATCTGCCAGAGCACTACTCCTATGGATTGTGTGGATCTCTTCCACGCGTCCCTTCCATTTCCAACGGTCTGGATTCAAACTTCTCTTCGCAACTTTCCAAAGATTTATGTTTTCTCTTGAAAAAACTCTCGGAGTTCTAACTCCCGAATCTCCTGATCTCTCGCCACGTGTCTCATCCTAACGATGGATGATTTCACTACCTTCGGGAATTCTGAAAGTCCTCACTCCTCATGCACACTTAGCAGTATTTCTTCCCAAGACTTAGATTGTTCTTGGACCTTTTCTACTCTCCTTGCAGAGTTCTACGCTAGTTCTCCTGTGAATTTGCTCGGCTTGAGACTTTCGTGGTTCTCGTCTCTCTTGTGTCCTTCCACAGACTTTCTAGTGCTCTCTTGGAACCTTAACACTCTTCCTCTTGATCTTGTAAGGTGAACTTACTTTACCCTTGGCGCATTCCTTGCTCTCACTTCAACCTTTTGACGACTTCTCCCTAACCCCTTCTAGAATTATTAAGGAATCGCCTTTCCTATATCAATGCACACTTGCAAAACCTTCCTTCCTCAGAGTGGTCAGCAACCATGGGGTTCTCTCAACATCTCCAACACTCTCAAATGTGTTGGTCCTATGTGCGCTCGCACTTGCTTGATCCCCTCCTCACAGAGTCTTACAGAGTATTCATTAACTCTGCGCTACACTTACTCCTTCAAGGACTTTCTTTTTAAGGTATTCAACAACCTTGAAATTCCCCTTCGAGTCTATGAATTATTCTGGTGTGCCCTCCTAGAAACCTATCCTCTGACTCAAATGAGTTTAGACACGCACTCCTTGTGTTGGCTAATAGAGTTTCAACTTTCTATCATGCACCCCTTGCACTCAGCCTAAAGAACCAGAATCAATTCAATACACTCACAGATAGAGAATTCTATCCCTACCCCTGTAGACGATTTCTAACATGCATCTACAGTATAAACACATATGAATGACATTTAAAACTAAACATCCATTACACCGAAATTGACCAACAAGGAAATTTTTTCCTTTCTATTAATGGTGGAATTTCCATTAAAATATATGAGTCTGGACTACGACTCAGTATCGGTCTTCAACTCTCCTCCTGGCTACAATGATCTTTCATCAAACTCCAACCACCTCTTTTAGACATACAATACAAGGATTTATAAAAGAGGGCTCGATGAGCTTCCCTCCAAGCTAAGCTAGTGGTGTCTAATCACGATTCAAAATTCTTGACTAACGAGTGAGATTACAATGATGTAAATATGATCTGAATCAGATACAGATCCCTCCTACCATCAGCCACTTAATGATGACCTCGTCTACAACTTGTGCAAAGGCACAACTTGGCTCTTCCAGCCTGACAACGTTAATTGACTTAATCATGATTTAGATTTCGAAGGAAAAATGAGATTGTGGCACCTCTCCCTTCCTTGAATGCGCACCAATCATGCTAATTAGCTGGCACGTGCTGAGGTAGAGCGATGCTCCTGCATCATACTCCACGGCTACGAAATTCATGAGCTCCTTCTCATGAGCTTACCAACTCTGTTGAAATCCTCCTGGATCCCAAACTTTCTCCTGGAGATGTCCTCCTACTCCTCTACATCATTGTTGCTGCTCTTTCTGCATCTCTCATGTTGCTTGTGCAGGTTCTCCTCTGTCCAACTTCTCCTTGCTGACTGCTTCTTCTGCCAATTTCAACATCAACTCCCTTATCTCCTCTATGGCTCCTTCCAGATGTTCCTTTGGCTATCTTCTGTTATGCATTCTACTCGCCTACAACTCCCCATGCTTCTCTAAGGATAGATCATCCTGATCTCCCATGCTTCTTTCATCTCTTGTGACGATGACTGGCCACTCTGCTATAGACTCCAATTATGCATGTTCCTTACTGAATTGTTGTTCAACTACCTCCTCTGAGAGACTAACTCCTGTCAGTTCTTCGGTTGGTTCCATTCCAGCTCCCTCTAGATGAAATTCATGCTGACACATCTCCTCTGTCATGGCTATATCATGGAAACCACCTTATGGTTCCAGACTATCCAACGAATCCTCCAGCAACTTCAACTCCATCTCCCACTGAGTGAGGAACTCGACCGGGTGCTCCTCTTCTCTTGGGGCAGACTTTAGTACCTCCTCCTTCTCCTCCATGATATTTTTAGCTTGCTTTCCCTTTGTTTCTACCTCTGCAACAAATATGATAGCTTCTCCTTGGCTACTTGGTAGGATTATATCGACTCCTCCAGTGACTAGAACGCTCCCATGATCTTTCTCCTCTGTGACGGAAGTTTTCAACTTCTCATCATCTTCAATCATGCAGCTTGCAGTTCAACATGAATATTCATATGGATGAGGCCTTTCTTTCGCCTCCTATCCATCTATTAACACCCCTTGCTGACATGAACTCTCAACTGAGCTCATCTCTTCTCCCTTGCCCACCTGGAAAATCGGGGTGTCTCCTCTGCCCTCCTAGAAGTTTATAAGATCAACTGATCCCTTCTCATTTCTCACCTGGAAACCTACGAGACCTCTGCCAGATCTCTTTCCCTCACAATTGAGGTTTTCAGCATATCTCAACCACCTCTTTAATACTTGTTGTTTCCTCCTAGACAACAACTTCTGAATAGGCCACTTGACTGTCCTTTTCAAAGGCCACTCATATCTCTAGTGTACCTTTGCCTCCTACTGCATTTTCAATGCTAGCTTTTCCATCTCTACTCGGATTTCACTAAGCTCCTTGTCCATTTCCGCCTTTCTCTTCTGTGGGTAGTCTTCTCTTTGACCACACTTATGACCTCCAATGACCATCTTGCTTCACTTGCAACCCACCTGATTTTCTACCATTTTTTTTGCACCTTGCAATAGCCTCTACAGAGCATCTCACCCTGTCTCTCTTGCCTACAAAAATCAATTATGTGGCTCTGATATCACTCTAGCGCAGACCCCCTCCCCTTCTCTCTCCTGGGGATTCCACGACCTCCTGGTCTTGCATCTTCAAATTCCTAAGTCGGTGTTGGTACCGGGGTAGACCCAAGGTTCAACTCTTCAACAACGCACAAAAAAGACCTAACTACTGGCCCTTTCGGTAACACCTACAGAGAAAATGTAGCCTCACCTGAAGTAACAATAGGGGGTTGCAGGACACAGATGTCTACAACCATAGGAAATGCAAAGTGGATCCAGCACAACAAGACACAAAAATATAGTTATTCTCTATCCCTCTTAAGCCTATTTTGCAAGTTATATCTCTGATCTAACACAACAATGCAATAACAGTACAACAGATGGTAACTAACACAACATCAATAACATAATACAACAATATATCTATGGTTCACCCTCTCCCTAGGGATACATCCATAGAACTATGTTTCTTGATATATTATGTGAAAACATACAGTCCTATATGCGCACTTAGCTGCAGATTTCTCTCTCTATGTCTCTCTTTCTCCCTTCCCTCCCTGCACACCCAACTGTAGGGTCAATCTTCGCACCCAACTGAAGATCTTATAGACTCAATATTGTTCTCAATAAAAACACTCAACAATGAACAACCACAATCATACTATCAATGAACCAAATATTTATAAACCCTCTTGATTCTCCTAGACCTTTATTTATACATTACATGGAAAACGTCTAGGTGTCAAAACCCTATATCCAAAAACCCTAATCCAAAAACCCTAGGTCCACTTGACCCATGCTTTAGGGGCTTCACCAGCCTGTTCTTCCTTCTTTTTCACGAGGTTCTCCAAAGAACTTGTTGATGTCTTCTTCCACTTGCTGATTTTTCCACGATGCATCATCCCTACTGCTTTATCTTCCTCGATCTTCTCTTCCAATGGATAGCTTTTCCTTTCTTTTCTCTTTCTTTTCTGCTTCTTTTCCCACTTCGACCCTTCCTCTGCTCATGTGATTTTTGCACAGTTTGTACTTTGCCTTTCTTCCTTAATATTCGCTTCCCTACCTAACCAAGGGCCATCAGGCCCCCAACACTCACATGTGATTCATCCTGATTCACTAGAAGACTGAACCTTCTATTTTACTTCGAATTCAGATTGCGTGGAGCAACCTGTGATTTCTTCTTTGTCCCTCCCTGTCATGTGCAAACTGTCTTTTCTGTGTCTGGTACCTAGTTTCAACTGCACCTGGTACCTAGGGCCTTCTTCCTTTGATTCTACTGAGAGCTGCAAGGCAACTGGTTGTCATAATACAATTTCAATCGGCTTCCATTCACTAATCCTTCCTTCCATTCACCATTAAGGGTCTTCAAGTGCGCAAATCCTCCTTTTGTGACATAGGAAACCTAAAATGGCCCAAGCCAATGTGTCTTGAACTTCCCTGGAGCTTCATGAACTTGCTCTCATATAACAATACCAAGTCTCCTTGCTTGAATGCCTTCCTCTTGATATGTCTATCATGGTAAGCCTTTTCTCTTTCTTTCTGTACCTGCTGATGAAATCTTGCAATAAAATTGTCTTCTTCCAATTCCAACAACTGCACGAGCCAGTCTTGAACAACATCGGTGTCATCCATACCTGTAAATGCTTCAATTCTTAGACTAGGGACAAGGTATTCCATAGGTACTATCGCTTCCAAGCCATAGAATAACTTAAATGGGGTCTGTGTTGTTAACTTCTTACAGGTAGTTCTGTAGGCCCATAATACTGCTGGAATTCTTAAGTCCCAATCATATCTATTGACACTACAATTCTTAGTCAGTGTTGTGTCAAAGATCTTATTGAAAGCTTCGACTATACCATTCGCCTGTGGGTGGTATGTAGTACTCTTCTGATGGTGAAATTCAAATTCCTGAGTCAATCCTTCAATAGTTGTGTTAATGAAATGTGTGCCTTGATCACTCATTAGGATCTTCGGGCATCCGAACCTTGTTATGATATCCTCAAAAATGAACTGCACAGTTGTAGCTGCACTACAATCCTTAACTACTCTTTCTTCTGCCCATCTGGTCAAATACTCTATTGCAGTGATAATGTATCTCTGTCCCATTGTACCTTCCTTGTGGGTTAATAGGTCCCACAAAATCAATGGCCCATTTCTCAAATACTTGAGATGTTAATTGTGGTTCTAAAGGCATCTCATCTCTTCTAGAAGGATTTCCTACTCATTGACATACATCACAGGCTCTGTAGTATTCCTTAGCATCCTTATGTAAAGTAGGCCACCAGAGGCCAGCTCTGAGAACCTTTTGTGTCGTTTCTTTCCTTACATAGTGTCCTCCTGCGATTCCCTCATGTTCTTCTACCAGAATCAATGGTCTTTCTGCCTCCATAACACATCTTCTCAAGATCTCATCAGGTCCCATCTTATACAACTGTCCAACTATAAGTTGAAAGTCGGATGCGCGGACTACCAATTGTTTCTTCTGAATGACTGCGTACTCGCAAGGTTCCATTCCCGTGGACTGGAACTGAACTATCTTGACAAAGTGATCATCAAATTTCCTGATGGCCAACAACTGTGCATCTAGTAGTGTATCCTCCAAGCTGGTAGGTTCCTCTCCATGTTCCAACCTGGATAAGTGATCAGGCCCTTTATTCATTCTTCCTGGCTTGACCACAATTTCGAAGTCATATTCCTGGAATAGTAGCAGAATGGTCAGTGAACATCTTAAAATTCCCTCCTAGCAAATAATGTCTAAAATTTTGCAACGCATAGACCATTGCCAAGCCTTCTCTTTCAGTCGTTGTACAGTTTCGTTCAGCTGTAGAAATATTCCTGCTTGCAAAGTCTATGGAGTGGTCATTAGCTCCTGCACCTGGTTGTGCTAAAACTTCTCCTAATTCTATTGATGAAGCATCGACATGAACATTGAACTCCTTACTTCAATCTGGGAAAACCAAGATTGGCGCAATGATCATTTTCTTCTTTAGTGTGTCGAAGCTCTGTTGGAATTCTTCTGTCTATTGAAACTTACTGTCTTTCTTTAATAGCTTCTCCATAGGTGTTATTATATTTTCATAACCTTTAATGAACTTTTTGTAGTATTCAGTGTGTCCTAGTGCAGTGTGCATATGTCTAACCGAAGTGGGAGGAGGTAGATCAACAATGATGGCAATCTTGGAAGGATATACCAACAATCCCTTCTTACACACAATATGCCCTAGCAACACTCCAAAGGGTGAAAAGAAAATTCATTTTTTCAAATTTAGGGCAATCTGAAATTGTATGCACTTATCTAACATCAATCTTAAACATTCAATATGGTCTTTGATTAGGCTAAAGACAGTACAATCATCAAAGTAGGATTCCAAGAACTTATGTAGAAGATCCTTAAATGCTTTGACCACCACCCTGGAAAATATGGTTGGTGCATTCTTTAGGCCAAAAGGCATCACAGTATACTAGAACGACCACCATTCTATTGAGAATGTGGTCTTATGTCGATCTTCCTTAGTAATTCTAATCTGGTGGTAGCCTGAAAATCCATCTGTGAATGATTAAACCTCCTGTTCTCCTACATTACCTAGGACTTCGTCAGTAAAAGGTGTAGGGAATGGGTCATGTAGACATGCATCGTTCAACTTCCTTAAGTCTACACAAATTTTGATTTCTCCTGTCTTTTTATCTTGGACCACCATAGGGATAATCCATTCGGATTCTTCAATAGGTTCTATGATTCCTACTTCCAACATTCTATCCAATTCAATCTTAACTTTCTGCTTATATTTGGGATTCAGTCTGTAAGGTCTCTTCTTGATAGTTACTGTATCAGGTCTCAAATGGATCTTCATTTCTCCCATGGGCCCTTTAATTTCCTTCATATCAGTGAACTTGGTTAGAAACAAGTCTCGATATTCATGTAATAGCTCTGTAATATTTCTTATAGTAGCATCATCCCAATAGTCTCCCACATTTTCCATCTTAGGTGCTTTCTTTACTCCAATATTAACTTTCTTAATTCTAATAGGTTGTCCAACAAAGGGTAATTCAATCCTAGGCCCCTCTATGTCTTTGTGACCTTCAGTTTCTGTAAATGTTTACATCTCTAGGGTCATCATCGTCATTAGCATTAATATTGTAGCAATCCTGTAACTGTTGAAGAGGCATAGTCCATTCGTCTTCTTCTTACTCAAAAGGGAGGTTAGGTGCCTCCTCAAAGACCTTTTGTCTTACAATTCGTAGAGCCTGATCTACTATAGGGTACTGACTTTCAAATAAAAAGGTATTTATAAAGTTATGAATCATACCATTCCAATGTGTAGTGATGAGGCATAGTGTTGCTTGAAGATACCAGTTGATAGGCATAGTATCCAAGGTGTTAATGAACTTATGCACCCATTTTTCTTTAGGAATATTTCTCCAAGCCTCCTCACATCTTCACATGTGGTCCTTAGGACAAGTCTTGCATGTGTAACAAACTTCGCATCCCTCTGCTTGGTCTGAAAAGTGCACTGTCGATAAGATGTGACATTGTGTCCACTCCACGATGTTCTTTTTGTGTGCTCCCCACCATCTAGCTAGTGTGGCTTTCAATGCTTCATCCAGTGCCAACATCCTCTATTGTATTGGTAAAATTTTATCAAATTCAGCTAGAATTGTCTCTAAATGATTCAATCCATCAAACATTGGAAGGTTACTTACTTCTGTGCCAATCCAGTGAATTACTTTGTTCAATATGGAACATCTTCATGTAGAGACTTCATACATCTTGTTCTGCCAATTTTATAATGCCTCTTTTGAATCTGATGAGCATGCACTCTCACTTCGCCAGCTGAGATTTCCATCTGTTGTAGGATTAATGTAATCCCGTTGTCTTGCTGTCATTTTGTAGATGTTCTCCAACTCATATGCCTGGTCTTCATCCCAGATAGGTTTTGTGTATCTGAGGCCTTCATATGGGTCTAGAGGTGCAATGAATTTAATGCCATTACCTTCAAATGTCATTCTTCTCTTCTTTAGGTCAATGATAGTCGAATTATTGAAATCCCAATCAATTCCTAGTAGCGTGGTATAAGGAAAACTATCATCAACAATCTCAATTACTTCAAAGTCTGCAAATGTCCTTACCCCATCAATGTCTACAGGGACATGCTCCAATATTCCAAAGGGGCCCACCGCCTGCTGATCAGCCATCCTAAGCCTGATAGGAGAGTAAATTAGTCTGGGTTTTCCCATCAGTGCCCAGGTCTGCTTCCTCATAACATTGACTTCTGATCCCAAGTCGAGGACCACATAGTCCACATCATAATCTCCAATCTGAGCACTAAGCTGTAATTCCTTATTTGTTCTCCTTTTCCTTGATACTTGATTCACAGCTCTACTCAGCATAGGATCTATTTTCTCAATTTCATACTGTCTTATTAGGTGTTGTAATTCTTGTACGGCCCTTTCATATTTAATCAAATTGATATAGGTATATAAGAAGTCCATGAGTTTTCTTACCTCTTTTCCTTGTTTGGCTATAACAGACTGATCAAATGCTGGTGGCATTTCACATTCCCTTGCTTCTGGTTGTGACTTAGATGAAGAAGCTTGTCCTTATACAAATTATTTCCTTGCTTCCTCAAAAGTATGCCTCTCTCTCCTTGGGTCAAACAACTGTGCCTTCTCTGCAGCTCTTCTGATCCCTGGTCCTTATGTAGTCTTTCCTGGGGTTACTCTGTCTTCTCCTATAACAATGCCTCCTCTAGTAATAACAATGACTATGGGGTCCTCACCGCGAGGTTCTGCTGATATTATTTGAACTTGCTGGTTTCCTCCTCTTCTCTCCTGGAGTTTGACCAACAATATTGGACAATCTTTGATGAAATGATCGAAGGAGTTACAATAGTTGCAAGTGGTACAAGGGTTCTGACAATCCCTTTCCAAATGTCTTGGTTGTACACAGTTATAACAGATGATTTGTCCTCTACCTTGATCCATACCTCCTCCTCGTCCTCTTCCTTTGAATCCACCACGAGGGTTGAAGTTTCCTCTTCCTCGGGAGTTGAACTGTGTATTATTTCCTTCTTGCTATGTTTTTCCTTGAATCCTATATGTATCCCTTCATCTTTCATGCAAGACATCATAAGCCCTACAATCCTTCTCATTGTGTCCCACAGACTTACATAAAGTGCAGTAAATATTGGTAGGTGTTTGGACATACTTTTGCATATAATAACATTCACCAGGGCGATGTCTCGTTCTACATACCTCGCACCAGGATACAATAGCCTGCTTCAAAGGACTAGGTGCTCCAGAGGCCTAGAATTCATGAACTAAGGGGCGGTGCTCTTTGTCATGGCCCTCTGATTTACATCTAATACACCAAATATCTTCTCTTTTCTATTTTCCTTTATCTTTCTTCAAATCTTCGACTTGTAAAGATAAATTGGTTAACTAATTCAATATTTGGCTCATACCTGGGCTGGATTCTCCTATAGGGGCTGCTTCTAGTTTCATAGTGATCTCCAATGATTTAGCCTGCGAAGATACCTTATGTTGCATCAGAGGAACTCGGATGTGTGGTAAGAGGGTAGGAATGAACAATTCTTTATTCTGTTCATCTGGAATCTGAAAAATCAAATGGCCTGTTAGGGTCTTAAACCTTTGATCAAACTCCCAAATAGGTTCAGTGACCTTCTGCTTGATTTCCTTCAATTATGTAATACACTGTGAATCCAACTTAGGTTTTTTGAATTATGCACTCAGCACAGCTGTTATAACCCTAAATTGCACCATTCATGCTTACCTGGCATCAGGCCAACTCATTGCCCTTCATTGCCAAAGCCATGCTGAACAAACTCTTAAAAAACCTCTTAAATTAAGTAACCCGCGCCCTAACCCATTACTGGGTGCATTGGAACGCTGGCAGGCCTTCTACTGCACGCGTTGGAACGTTGGCTGGCCCACTACAACCCGCGTTTACCTAAAAAAAGCACAAAAATAGGAAAGTTGCCGACGGAACGAAAAGATTTGGGTCAGTTAACTGGAACTCCCAGCGATGCATGGCCGAGAGTTCGTCCAAAACCCTAGCTCCTTCTAGCCTATAAAAGAAGGGGTAGGGGTACTATTCAAAGGAGGAAAATCATAGCAAAGAAACTCTGCCCAATTGCCGAATCCATTTTGTCCCAACCCTTTAGCCTTTCCTCAAGCTTTAGGAGAATTCAAGCAAAGCAGTTGGAGGACAAAGAAGAGGAGGAGCCCAGGATCAGGATCAAGGAACGGTGGCCGATCTCTATTATTATTATAAGTTGATTCATCTTGAGATTAATAAAGAATACTTTTCCTGTCCCAATGCATGAGTTTTATATGTTTTATTCGATTAATGCTTAATCTCTAACCCTCTAGTAGAACAATAGCATGCATGCGTAGTGTTTTGTCTTGATTGCAGGATCATCTTTGGAAGGAGGCTAAAGTGCAACGGAGGATCTACACCAAACGTCGATAAAAAGGTTAGTAGGTTCTTTCCATGTTTGCATGTGAACAAGGGTTTTAGGTTTGAGGTAGAAGGTTAAAAGTAATTTCTTAAGGGTCATGATCTGCATGCAAGTTTAAACCCTAGCTTGTTAGTCCGTAGGGTATAATTTCCCCACAACAGAATTGGCGACTCCACTGGGGATATTTTACTCTTAGGGTTTCTGGATTCAAGAGAGGTTTTTGGGTAGTTTAAAGGAGTAGATTCTCTGTTTCTTTATTTGTTTTGTTTTCTGTTAGGTCATAGCTAGCAGGGAACCTGGTTCTTTATACCAGTTTTTCCTTGACTGTGCTTGACATTTATTATCGGGACGCACAGAGGTACACGCGGCCTGCAGAAGGCCTGCACGCATGTAACCCGCGCCCTAACCTTCTGTAGCCCGCGTTTGAATTCTTGCTGCAGAGGTTTCAGTAGCATGTAGGGTTTAGAAAGCTTGAGAGGAAGTCTCCTCTTCCCTGTCAGAAGTTTACCTTCTCAGGGGGCTTTCTGGATCCTGTCTGGGTCTTGCTAGTTTATTGTCTTGTTTTCAGTCTGCCTTATTGTGTTTGTTATCTTTTGCATTCATTTTCCTTTTCTGTTAAAGTGGAAGCATCCAAGCCTTTTAGAGACCCTGGTTGTCAATACCAGTGGCCTTTTTCAGGTCTGGGTTGCCTGTGTTTGATTTTGTCCTAGCTTTTATACAGACCTGCGACCTGTTCAAGTTTAGCCCGCGGGTACTCGCACGCTGTTATAGCTCAGCACGCGTGCTGTTTCAGTGACAGTCGCGGGCCTAATTGGTTGCTTTTCAGCCTGGGTGGGGCAGTCATCCCCTCCTGTGGTGAGAAGTGTTCCTCTCAGGCTTTTGAGTCTGGGGCTGCACAATTAGCAGGTTAGGACCTCTTATCCTTAGCTGGTGTTTTTATTAGTTGATGTTTTGATAGAAAAGACAAAAGAGAAAAAATTGTTTTATGGTTTTTAGACAAGTGTTAGAATCAATGCTTTCTTGATTGCTTTTTCGCATCTTTGCTCTGATTCTTTTGCGATCTGCGCTTTAAGCCAGAGTTTTATTTTCGTTCTCTTGGTTTTGTGCTTGTCAGCATTTTCCCTTTGTTGTGTCATTTTGCAATTAAATAATTTTTATTTTTTTTTCATTTTCTTCTTGGTTTGAAGATTGTGTTGTTGCATCAGTAGCTAGGAAGAAGTCTTGTTTCATAAGTTTTCGCAGTACATTTAGAGTATAAGTAGCTCACAGATTTGAGTGAAATTCCTTTATGTTTGCTGCATGAAATCTTAGAAAAGTTGAAAAGAAAAGAAGTCTTTCTTGTTGAAAAGTTGTTGGTTTTTGCATTGTTAGTAAAAGTTTTTGTTTCCAAGCATTTCTTGTTCATTTTGCTTTGAGTCTTTACACACCATCAGTTTCACCTCCATACCTTGTGACGTAAAAAATCCCATTAAAAGCAACGCTAATTAAAAATGATTAGACTTTTTGTTTGTAGGGTACATACACTAGCTCAGGACTAGGGCCTTGGAATAGGTTGGAGAGTAAATCCTCCAAGGCCACTCAAACCAAACATTGGAGTCTGTCAATAGGGAGTGTAGAAGTCCAGTTAC